>LOND01001982.1:21284-36058 GCA_014220965.1 Paragonimus kellicotti | reverse complement strand
ACTCTTCTTCTTTAAAACGGTATCCTTTCCACCACAAATTCCACTGATTTTCACTATGGCACTGGGGATCAAATTCAACTATTCCAGCTTCTAGTAGTGCTTTTCTCAACAGTGGAGGTCCCGATCCGTGTCCATAGGTTATTTTGAAGATAAGCGGCTTCCCTGTCGAATACAGATGATGTGATTCTCGTGCTGTATCCTCCATAGAAGACTTGGAAATTGTATCATCATCGCTCACATTTTTGCGGCACTTAATGTGTGGACATTGTAAATAATTGTTCTAACATCGTACTCACGATTTAGACACAGACGGAACTGGTCAGTAGTTACACAGAAAATCAACTTAAAAATAATTGCACTTAATTCTGTATGATTTATCTCATGGCATTAATGTAAACTAGTATGTATTGTTCAGTTAACTCACTCAATTTCTAAAACACTTTCAGCAGTAAATGACACTCTACATGTGAATGTTTATTGGAAATTTCAGTGTACAAACCATACATGGGTTAAGAGCTGTCGAAAAATTCTTCGTAAGCTAAAAGCGTCCTGTAGGTGTTCTTTCCTTCAGAAAGTAGTAAAAATTACTGATAGTTTGACATCCGTGTGTTCTGGCATGTGATACGTTTATATCCCCCGGATGCTATCAGACAACACAGGATAAGACAGGAAAACTCCAAGTAGCCGGTACTAAACAATTCATGATCACACGTTACCGGTCGATTTGAATTGTTATTTCTAGTCTATGTAAGGTTTACATAGACCACAAACGGTAACTATTGACGTTAAGGCAACATGATGAAGTTGTGAAAGCACACTCTATGTAGCGGCATTTTCAGTAGTTCATTTGAAACTCACAGCAGATATGTTTTGATTGTCTATCGTATACTGTCCACCGTAGTTTGTGGTATTTCTCAAAAGCTGTCTGTCTTTATTGTGTAAAAGAGCGATACCAAAAATATTAGTGTGAGAGCTTTACAAATTACATTCATAATCTTGAGTAGAGTGCGTACTATCTAAATATGCTCCAAAGCTCCTTTGTTGTAACCAACCTAGTTTGTTCATAAGCTACTATGCACTGGTCTCTATGCCTTACAGCGCAAGTTAACTGGTGCCTAACCAGAAGATGAAATGCGATTTAGCTGACTAACAAGCGGGGCATAGAACTTGCCCCCACTGGATTTACCATTTCAACCCTATATAACCAACAGACGAAAATTTAAACACGCAACTCAGTCAAACAGCGGCCACAAGACAAAACAAACATGTAATTGCAATTTAGAAAGGATTCAGAAAACGTAACGATAGACAATTTGTTCTATTCCGCAAGTGACCTTGTAATTACACGTATTCACGCAAACACAGGAAACAACGTCAGAGAATAATGATTAGTTTATAATTTAGTCATGATCAATCATGAAACAAGTCAAACTTTAGGAATGTATTCCTTTCTACCATAGATACAAGCAAACGTCTGTCTGTAGATTTGTCTCAGCGAAATTTATTCGTGGTCACTGAAGACGTGAAACAAAATATCAACCTATAACACAGATGTGAACTTTTTGAATAGCTTAACTCCATCGCACCTGAATACCAGATGATACACAATATGCATAAATATGTCAAAACCGATTTGATTTAGATCTCCTGACTTAGCCTATTCTTTAAAATGTTTTTTTTTAGAAACGGAAACTAGGAGAAGACTCCAAGGAGTTATCTCTGGTTTGCGGAACACGCTGAATGCAACCATCTGTATAATAAACCTCAAACAGTACAGCATGTAAGCAAATTCAAACCGTGGTTAGTTTTCATAAATTTCTAAGTGCATTCGTCCATTTAATTACAAACACCGGGCACAAACCCATCAATATTGATGTAACCACAATGGAATTCATAACTCCCGGAGCCAACTGTAACGTAGGAGTTGAAGCATTTGTTCAGGCTGGTGAGCAACCGTGTCCAGTGATCCATTGCACGTAGCAAAAACAAGAATAAATCTTATCTGTAGAAGTTAAGGCTGTTCTCCACCGTAAGCGGTCTATGTGGAAAAAGCATTATGGTACCAGCCAAGCATCGCCTTGAATCACAAGCACACAATAAAACTGAGGTTTTTTAGGGCAAGCGTTGTATTGTCCAGTTTACGTTATAAACTTAACTATCTCAAAACTCTCTACTGGAATGGTTAGCCACCGAATCTCGTTCATATTAGTAAAATCTAACAAGAATACTAATGTCGAGTTAGATAGAAATGACGAACTTTAATTATGCTTTAAATATTCACATGACAGAGGAACATATCTAATGACTGATGATCGGACACTTGTAGCAAACGTACACTGATTCCTGCCCCAGGAAACGAGAACTTGTATGTTGTTTTTCCAAAACGTAATATGATTCAACGTGTTCGAACGCAATTCGGATAACTCTTGACGGGAAATAAATGGTACATTGCTCCTGAATTGAAGTAGAGAGATTCGCTGAGTGGCGTAGGAGTAAACCAACCACTGGATCACCCCACAGCCACCGACTGAGGCTGGTCCTTTCTAAGCCGAACACCCCAACTGCTTTTTCCCTTTTGCACTAATAACCTATAAAACCGATCAAAGAAGATATTAAAACAAACGAGCCGATGTATTTTGAATTCATTAACTCAAGTGTTTGAGAAGTTCTACACCAAGTAGTTGTTTATGGTTTGCATAATGAGATAGTGCGTCAGTCGATCGTGCACGATTTTGCAGCTGGTATTTGGAGGAATTGGCGATCACGTATGCCTGCCATCATTTCACCATTATCGCTAGCGCCATCGCCACCAGTATCGGCAGAACTACAGAATTGATCAACAACGGTGCACAAATATCATGCAGTTGAATAAACACGAAACAAACTCTAGTTTAGAAATCTTGGGACAACCCAATTAGTCATCAAGTTTATCTTTGCATAACACAAACTTATGTAGAATGTCAGGTTTTGAAAGCCGTTCCGAACGAACTTCAAGCCACTGGTAATAAATTGGTATAAGTTCGAAGATATTGGAACGATTTTTTGCATTTAATCATGGAGTGACTAATTTTTGTCTCCTTATGGCTGCATAAACCATAGCTCTGTATAATCCTGAGGTCAGATTACGGGAAGATATGCAATGCCCGTATTAAATTGTGGTTATCATATTAAGGTCAGTATTTCTTATTTGCACACTTCAAAAAAAATCAAACTTGACAGTAACTGTTGGCGGAGTTTATTAGCAGCATATGTGCACGTCTGCACCTGGAACTGTAGCACTACTCTTGTGAACGTGGGTGAGCGTAATGATCGATACTCAGTTGTCTTCCCGTTAGGTATGACCGAATTATCGCTTGAAAAACCTCCGTGTCTCCAAATACGCAGTGGTAAGCCAGACAGTTCAATGAGATTAGTAAGCTTGACACGACATAAATCTTGATTGGAAGACTGTTTTCAAAAGTTGACAGCTTTGACTGTCAAAATTCATAGTGTTAACCAACACTCAAAACCGATTACGGTTAAACGTTTGGGATACTGTAGTTCAACCAGCTTTAGTACGAGGTAACTGACTAATACCATAAAAGTTTAACTCGTGCATAAATACTGCCGTCAGATTAATGATAAGAACACAGATATCAACGAAGGGCCACAACAAGACCGCAACCTTAATCATTCACTTCTTCACAAAGTGGTTCAGCCAAAATTTCATTCTATTTGAAAGGATTTCACCCACTGCAAACGGTGCATTACCTTCAACAAGTTTACGTGAGCAGAGCGGAGTTTTATGTGACGAAACCCGGCATCACCACTCATTTAAATTGTTCAGGGACGTTTCGTGCGGATAGTAAGAAACCGAACAAACGATAACTCGTTGACTAACCCTGTGGTCTGTAAAATACCATTGTTCCGTAAACGTACGCCTTGCCAATAGCTCTAAAAATGTCAGCCTGTCTTGTGGGTTGGTTGCTGCCGTTGGTCCCAGACTAGGCTAGAGCTAACTACTTATCATATTTCCAAACATTGCTGGAAATATACGGTTTGTTTCTAAACCCCACTGCGTTCTCTAGTTCGATGCCTGTTGGGACTACGTTTCGATTGCTCTTCAGGAAAGGCGTTTCTAAATTGTTAGTGGACGAGGGTCTAGCGCATACCCACTTGTTGAATGATGTACGATAGCCTTTTCCTTTAAACGTTTACATGCAACCGAGTCGCTGTATATTGTTTTCAGGAGGCAACGGTTATGCACCATTTTCTGCATGTCCTTGAAGACGGAAGTTTATCGACTTCACAGACCTTAAGCTGTCAACGTACGCCCGACGCTCCACATCCAGCAGATGCTTTCCAGAGACAAGCTATGCCTGGATTATAATACTCAGTTCACAATCGATATTTGTTATATTTCAGTTACTTCGAACTCATTCGCCCATGTCCTCTCGTACAGCAATGCTACAACGCGCACGACAGACGGTTCAGTCGAACTCGCAGCGGTCGCAGCAGCACAGGGTAACAACCAGGAGGTGGAACAACTCAGCGGGTCACGTTTCCTTGAAGCTATGTCCTCAGTATCCTTCTTCCCAGCTTAGATCTCGCCACTAGATTTCGTATTTATTGATTCCGGTAGATAACGTTTTCCCCTTCACACTAGAATACGGCTAACTGTCATTGGTAGGCTAGATCACAAAGGCTTCCACTTACAAGCTTTGTGGTCTTATTTCTTCCGTTTTACACACACACACACACACTGTGGTGTATGTGGACATCAACAGATAAGTCGGCATCATTGCAATGTTAATACCATGTTACAATGGGACGAAGATTCGTGCATGTAGAAACACACTGAGCATTCAAGATCAAAATAACTCCTTAATGATCATAAAAGGAAGCGAAGTGAGCCTAATTCTTAATTATCATCAAACAGACAGTCAAATGACAACGTCCAGTCACACACGAGCAATTAAGTATTTAGTAAACAACGGTTAACCGGTACCTGAGAAACGGCTTTCTAAGACTCCCTTAGTGCCCCAGTTCCTTATTCCTCTTCGTTTTAGGGAACGCCGCAGCATCCATACAAATGGACTGACCATGTCACACACCTATTAAAAACACATTTGTGTCATGAGGTTTTGAAAATGAAGGACGACCAGGATCCTCATTGTTTAAGCTAATAATGGCTTCTTTCAATCCACTTTGTCAACTCACCTATTAACCGCTTTAAGTCTTACATAAGTAGACCGACTGCACAGCTGAAAGTACACGACGTAACAGACTGTGAGATCTTCTTACTTGCATTTGATTTATCCAGAAAAGACTACGCACTGTTACATCCACGGCAAATAATTTCAGTTCAACATCCTTATCGATCAAAGCCTCCGTGTCTCTGAATTGCATACATGGTTTTATTGCTCAACACATCCAGTTAAGACAGACACGTTTTATAGAAGATCTGGATACATTTTACCACCCTTGACTTAATAAACATGACTTCCAAATTTGAGAAAACAAACTGTCCTAAACGAAGAAAGGAAACTATTGTCATTTGGAATGTGTTGCAGGATTCAAATTCTAATTACTCATTTATAGGGCTCATTCTTTAATTTTTACATGCTACACATATCAGTGGGACGCAATCGACAAAATTACGATCGATTGAACAATATTTTCGACAAAGCTGTAACAAAGTTGTCAAGTGCGTAGATTTTATGCATGATTAGGAAAAGCACACAAAGTCCGAACCATATTTACTTTTCCCATCTCATGACTGTCGTATACAAGCACCAAGTTTCATTAAACTCTTTAATTTAGTTATCTATTCTTCTAAGACTGTAATATTTCAGTTTTTGTTGCATTCAAGGAGAAAAACGCTTTATTATAACCTCAGTTGAACAACTATTCCTAACCTTAAGGGAGACTCACGTGTTTGAACTCTTCTTCTTTGAAACGGTATCCTTTCCACCACAAATTCCACTGATTTTCACTATGGCACTGGGGATCAAATTCAACTATTCCAGCTTCTAGTAGTGCTTTTCTCAACAGTGGAGGTCCCGATCCGTGTCCATAGGTTATTTTGAAGATAAGCGGCTTCCCTGTCGAATACAGATGATGTGATTCTCGTGCTGTATCCTCCACAGAAGACTTGGAAATTGTATCATCATCACTCACATTTTTGCGGCACTTAATGTGTGGCATTGTAAAAAATTGTTCTACAAACGTTAGATTTCAGCAGATGGAACTGGTCAGTTACATAGAAAATCAACTTAAAAATAATTGCACTTAATTCTGTATGATTTATCTCATGGCATTAATGTAAACTAGTATGTATTGTTCAGTTAACTCACTCAATTTCTAAAACACTTTCAGCAGTAAATGACACTCTACATGTGAATGTTTCTCGGAAATTTCAGTGTACAAACCATACATGGGTTAAGAGCTGTCGAAAAATTCTTCGTAAGCTAAAAGCGTCCTGTAGGTGTTCTTTCCTTCAGAAAGTAGTAAAAATTACTGATAGTTTGACATCCGTGTGTTCTGGCATGTGATACGTTTATATCCCCCCGGATGCTATCAGACAAGCACAGGATGAGACAGGAAAACTCCAAGTAGCCGGTACTAAACAATTCATGATCACACGTTACCGGTCGATTTGAATTGTTATTTCTAGTCTATGTAAGGTTTACATAGACCACAAACGGTAACTATTTTACGTTAAGCAACATGATGAAGTTGTGAAAGCACACTCTATGTAGCGGCATTCTCTTATACACATCTATCAGCGCTTTATATTCCACAGTTAATAGTGCTCAATATATGAACTCATAGAAGAATGTTTTTGATTGTCTATGTCTATACTGTCCACCGTAGTTTGTGGTATTTCTCAAAAGCTGTCTGTCTTTATTGTGTAAAAGAGCGATACCAAAAATATTAGTGTGAGAGCTTTACAAATTACATTCATAATCTTGAGTAGAGTGCGTACTATCTAAATATGCTCCAAAGCTCCTTTGTTGTAACCAACCTAGTTTGTTCATAAGCTACTATGCACTGGTCTCTATGCCTTACAGCGCAAGTTAACTGGTGCCTAACAGAGATGAAATGGATTTAGCTGACTAACAAGCGGGGCATAGAACTTGCCCCCACTGGATTTACCATTTCAACCCTATACCACCAACAGACGAAAATTTAAACACGCAACTCAGTCAAACAGCGGCCACAAGACAAAACAAACATGTAATTGCAATTTAGAAAGGATTCAGAAAACGTTACGATAGACAATTTGTTCTATTCCGCAAGTGACCTTGTAATTACACGTATTCACGCAAACACAGGAAACAACGTCAGAGAATAATGATTAGTTTATAATTTAGTCATGATCAATCATGAAACAAGTCAAACTTTAGGAATGTATTCCTTTCTACCATAGATACAAGCAAACGTCTGTCTGTAGATTTGTCTCAGCGAAATTTATTCGTGGTCACTGAAGACGCGAAACAAAATATCAACCTATAACACAGATGTGAACTTTTTGAATAGCTTAACTCCATCGCACCTGAATACCAGATGATACACAATATGCATAAATATGTCAAAACCGATTTGATTTAGATCTCCTGACTTAGCCTATTTTTAAAATGTTTTTTTTAGAAACGGAAACTAGGAGAAGACTCCAAGGAGTTATCTCTGGTTTGCGGAACACGCTGAATGCAACCATCTGTATAATAACTCTCAAACAGTACAGCATGTAAGCAAATTCAAACCGTGGTTAGTTTTCATAAATTTCTAAGTGCATTCGTCCATTTAATTACAAACATCGGGCACAAAACCCATCAATATTGATGTAACCACAATGGAATTCATAACTCCCGGAGCCAACTGTAACGTAGGAGTTGAAGCATTTGTTCAGGCTGGTGAGCAACCGTGTCCAGTGATCCATTGCACGTAGCAAAAACAAGATAAATCTTATCTATAGAAGTTAAGGCTGTTCTCCACCGTAAGCGGTCTATGTGTAAAAAGCATTATGGTACCAGCCAAGCATCGCCTTGAATCACAAGCACACAATAAAACTGAGGTTTTTTAGGGCAAGCGTTGTATTGTCCAGTTTACGTTATAAACTTAACTATCTCAAAACTCTCTACTGGAATGGTTAGCCACCGAATCTCGTTCATATTAGTAAAATCTAACAAGAATACTAATGTCGAGTTAGATAGAAATGACGAACTTTAATTATGCTTTAAATATTCACATGACAGAGGAACATATCTAATGACTGATGATCAGACACTTGTAGCAAACGTACACTGATTCCTGCCCCAGGAAACGAGAACTTGTATGTTGTTTTTCCAAAACGTAATATGATTCAACGTGTTCGAACGCAATTCGGATAACTCTTGACGGGAAATAAATGGTACATTGCTCCTGAATTGAAGTAGAGAGATTCGCTGAGTGGCGTAGGAGTAAACCAACCACTGGATCACCCCACAGCCACCGACTGAGGCTGGTCCTTTCTAAGCCGAACACCCCAACTGCTTTTTCCCTTTTGCACTAATAACCTATAAAACCGATCAAAGAAGATATTAAAACAAACGAGCCGATGTATTTTGAATTCATTAACTCAAGTGTTTGAGAAGTTCTACACCAAGTAGTTGTTTATGGTTTGCATAATGAGATAGTGCGTCAGTCGATCGTGCACGATTTTGCAGCTGGTATTTGGAGGAATTGGCGATCACGTATGCCTGCCATCATTTCACCATTATCGCTAGCGCCATCGCCACCAGTATCGGCAGAACTACAGAACTGATCAACAACGGTGCACAAATATCATGCAGTTGAATAAACACGAAACAAACCCTAGTTTAGAAATCTTGGGGACAACCCAATTAGTCATCAAGTTTATCTTTGCATAACACAAACTTATGTAGAATGTCAGGTTTTGAAAGCCGTTCCGAACGAACTTCAAGCCACTGGTAATAAATTGGTATAAGTTCGAAGATATTGGAACGATTTTTTGCATTTAATCATGGAGTGACTAATTTTTGTCTCCTTATGGCTGCATAAACCATAGCTCTGTATAATCCTGAGGTCAGATTACGGGAAGATATGCAATGCCCGTATTAAATTGTGGTTATCATATTAAGGTCAGTATTTCTTATTTGCACACTTCAAAAAAAATCAAACTTGACAGTAACTGTTGGCGGAGTTTATTAGCAGCATATGTGCACGTCTGCACCTGGAACTGTAGCACTACTCTTGTGAACGTGGGTGAGCGTAATGATGGATACTCAGTTGTCTTCCCGTTAGGTATGACCGAATTATCGCTTGAAAACCTCCGTGTCTCCAAATACGCAGTGGTAAGCCAGACAGTTCAATGAGATTAGTAAGCTTGACACGACATAAATCTTGATTGGAAGACTGTTTTCAAAAGTTGACAGCTTTGACTGTCAAAATTCATAGTGTTAACCAACACTCAAAACCGATTACGGTTAAACGTTTGGGATACTGTAGTTCAACCAGCTTTAGTACGAGGTAACTGACTAATACCATAAAAGTTTAACTCGTGCATAAATACTGCCGTCAGATTAATGATAAGAACACAGATATCAACGAAGGGCCACAACAAGACCGCAACCTTAATCATTCACTTCTTCACAAAGTGGTTCAGCCAAAATTTCATTCTATTTAAAGGATTTCACCACTGCAAACGGTGCATTACCTTCAACAAGTTTACGTGAGCAGAGCGGAGTTTCAACGTGAGCAGACCGCTCGCGATCACCACTCATTTAAATTGTTCAGGGACGTTTCGTGCGGATAGTAAGAAACCGAACAAACGATAACTCGTTGACTAACCCTGTGGTCTGTAAAATACCATTGTTCCGTAAACGTACGCCTTGCCAATAGCTCTAAAAATGTCAGCCTGTCTTGTGGGTTGGTTGCTGCCGTTGGTCCCAGACTAGGCTAGAGCTAACTACTTATCATATTTCCAAACATTGCTGGAAATATACGGTTTGTTTCTAAACCCCACTGCGTTCTCTAGTTCGATGCCTGTTGGGACTACGTTTCGATTGCTCTCAGGAAAGGCGTTCTAAATTGTTAGTGGACGATGGTCTATTTACAAACCCAGTGTTGAATGATGTACGCGATAGCCTTTTCCTTTAAACGTTTACATGCAACCGAGTCGCTGTATATTGTTTTCAGGAGGCAACGGTTATGCACCATTTTCTGCATGTCCTTGAAGACGGAAGTTTATCGACTTCACAGACCTTAAGCTGTCAACGTACGCCCGACGCTCCACATCCAGCAGATGATTTCCAGAGACAAGCTATGCCTGGATTATAATACTCAGCTCACAATCGATATTTGTTATATTTCAGTTACTTAACTCATTCGCCCATGTCCTCTCGTACAGCAATGCTACAACGCGGCACGACAGACGGTTCAGTCGAACTCGCAGCGGTCGCAGCAGCACAGGGTAACAACCAGGAGGTGGAACAACTCAGCGGGTCACGTTTCCTTGAACTAGAACGCGTTTCTATGCATTGGTCTGAAGGGGGGGTGATTTGTGATGCCCACCCGGTTATTACTTTGGCTTTCCGCTGCCAAAGTTTTGAAATAATGTTTAACGTGTCCTAAGCAGTCGTACGTTCAACACTTAAGATATACGTGAAGCGTTTCCTCGGAGGCAATATTAATCGCGACATCTGCACCTGATCCAGAGCGTGTCTGCAATGACATCCATGTAGACTTCAGAGCCACGCACTTTCCTCATTGGTCAGTGTGACCGCCCTCGATAAGTGTTTCTATCACGTGCGTGTGACGTATTCGAGTCTTTGCTACCCTCCATTGGTGTATACGTACGTCTTAACATGCGTCGACCAAGTTCCAACTTGGTCAGAAGCCACACCGATTCCATGAGCATTTTTGGAACGCTAGGTAACCCAATTTGGACGCCATGCTGCAGTGAACATTGGTCGCTGGTAGCATTTTGAATTGGCCATCATACCACTTCCTAACGTGCTAGGATATATCCGGATTTGTACTACCATTTGTCACTCGACAACTAATAAATCACTTGGATGTTTCCAAACGTAACTGAAAAGTTCTTTATCCACTAGCAACAATCCTACATACAGGAGATTCTGTCGTTAGCCCTGTCAGATGTCAAAAATAATTTGAAAATCGACCCACATGCAACCCTCGCTAAGTTAGTCCATGGGTACTCGTTACGCTTTCCGGGAGAGATGGATGTTGTGTGTGCAACGGACCCATTAGCCTTGTAGACTACAGTAGGCACTTGCCTCAGCAAATGCGACAACTCCGGCCAATCTCACCAGGAGAACAGATGATGCCGAGATAAACCGATACTCGTCTGTCAGATTGATTTTACGTTTTCTCCATGCCATTTCTCTCCGAAACCTTTTCTTCTGAACTATACAAGGCTATTCAGCATGACCAGGTAGTAAAAATGTTTAAATATTGGAGGTTAACTGTAAGTCGACAGACTAAAACCAGCCAGGTACCTGGCGTGAAAAGTGATGAACGACCGGCAACAGCCCTTCCGACTACAACACTGTCTGATTTTGGCATAGTTTTGACTACTGTCATGACCTCGAAGTTGCAGCAATACCAAAACAAACATGACCAAAAATGAGGTGGGCCAGTGCGGTTTGCGGATTACGCTGATATCTGTCGCATCTAGTTTTTGTTACAGATTCTCACCCGATTAGTTTCAGACTACGTACTTGCAGGGATTTCTGGCAACGAACAGTTGTGGAAAAATAAAAAAACCTTACTCTTCTAAGCGATCGAAGCGGATGAGGTTGTCGTTTTCCATTAATGAACACTTCACGTTTCAAGCATTGTGAGTGAAGAACACAGCATTTACGTGGGATGGGGACAAGTCGGTGCTTTGCGAGGAATGCATGGAAACCTAGAATCTCAGGAGGGACTCAAGCGATGATCGGTTGCGATAGGAGCAGCCAAGTCTTCGATACGACTGTATACTGCGTTGGGTCTTGCAAGCTTCTGTACCGCATCAGAGTCGACTACTAAATGACTATTCTATTGTCTTCGGCCACCCTTAATTGATTACCTTCCAGATCGTTGATTTCAGTTCGGTTACTTATTTCCCTTTATCTCACACAGCCCGCCAAAGCGAGCCGTGTGGTGAGAATGAAGTGCACCTTATATGCTCGTGTCAACAGCTGCGACTAACTAAATCATCATAACACTGTCGAAATCAACTCCCCGATCGCCGTCTAGAATGAGAGCTCTGTAGCTGTCTTATGCAGTCATCGTCGACTATGTGTGAACGCCAATTGTAATACGTACTTTGTAAGTTATGCGCTTAAACATTTATTTGAACAAGTGGAGACACTAACTGGTACCTTCCTTCAAACGTACGACACTCATATTGTGCTAGTTTTCTGTTCTGCTGTATTATCGTCCTTCATTATCTTTACCTGGCCTGTCTGTCTTTTGTGTTGTTTCCCGCCGATAATGTTGGATTGCTTGCCTTTACAGTCCGAGTGCATATACTATTTTAACAATTACTTGACTATCAAAACCTGTGACTCCTTTTCATACCCTTTCCGATCTTCCACAAGTTCAGTTTGAGCAGGATGTTTCCGATCTATCCCACTTGCGTTTGCAATATAGAATAACTCAAGAAATGTTGCGGTGAAAACATTTGTTTGGATTCGCAGGACCATCAAAGATACTCTTTACACTGAAATCTACGACAGGCGTACTTGCCCTAAATTGATTATTATTATCGCTCCGTTGAATTGTAAATCAATTGTTGGCTCATTGCATTGGTGTCTCTGACATGTGTCTTGTGTAATCAAAATATCATGTTCAACTATTAATTTATAATTTTATAACTACTATGATCACGCGCAGCACACTTTTTAACAATTTATCAATCCGCAAAGTGACTATCCATTTTTAGTTGTTTGTAGTAATGTCTACAACATAAGTAAATTTCATGAACTTTTTAAAATGCGCCAATTCAGCATATATCTTAATCGGGTCTATTAGTCAGTCGGACAAATTGTGTTCACAATCAGCCATTAAATTTTGTTTCTATTTTTTAAGCATGTTTTATGCACCCTTTTGTTAACTTGGCGAAAGTTCGTTTCGAAGACCTAGACAGTAGTTTCATTTTCAGCATCAACCGCGCAAACAGAATGAAACTTTTGAACATATCATTTCGACAGGCAATCCTTTTTCATTTCCCCTTTGAACTTTTGGATGAAACTTACGTCCTCAATGAAGTATTGGAGATCAGCGTCTTTTACTGACCCTATGAACCTCACATCACTCTTCATTCCGTGAACAGAACTTTTCCTCCGGCGTTCTTTAAATCTCATACCTCACTTAACTACAGATGCCTTGTGACATTTGGATGAAGGCTGCCGATGTATGAATACCAATACACGTGGTTTATCATGGTCCTTTCCCAGAGCTTCTGACAAGGTTGGTCACTCCATTTTGCTGCGGAAGCTGGTGAGTTATGGACTTGAGGAGAGCTCATTCATGTGACTTGAAGATTGGCTGGTTGAACGTAATTTCACCATCGAGGTGAACGGACGGCTGTCAGAGTAGCCTCCTGCTAACAGCGACGTTCCGCATGGATCCATCTTAAGACCGCTGTTATTTTGTTTTTTGCTTTTGAACCGTCCATTAAAGTCAACTCGTCAATGTTGCTCCACGCCGATGACACAAAGCTTTGGCTTATTTCAAAGTACCCGAAAGATGTGTCCACCTTACAGAGCAATCCAAACTGTCCAAATTGTTGGTTCATAGGTGATAACTTACCGTTCAATGTCAACAAATGTAAAGTTATGTACGTTTGCCATCGAAATTTTGCCGACCACTACCTTGATGACATAGGGTTACTGGTGTTATTGTGTGAACGAGATCTAAGTTAACATGGTGAAAGTTAGTTCCAGTCTGTCTATAAATTGTGCTGTCACGACTAAAAAGGCAAAAAATAACCCTGTAACTCATAGGATAAATCAGTGGAACCTTCCATCCTAAGGAGTTTCCCGCTGTGCTCGTTTCCATAACCCACCCACACCTGAAAACGAACATCAGGCCTGTCGTCCGTAATTGAGAATAAGTCTGACACTTATTAAAAGTGTTCACAGACGGACCAGTAGAAAAAACCTCTACTCCGGAAAAACTTGCACAGTTAGGTCAATTCTCAATGAATTACGGATACTTGGAAGATACCTTATTCTTATGTAAAAAATGCTCCACAGTCAACCTTACCCACTGGCATATCTGTGCTCATTGATTAGGGATGAGCGTTTAAGGGTCACTGTTTTTAAATAAGTGGTGGATAATGAAAATCACTGTGCAAATCGAACTGTTTCATAGTCAAGGTTTGTTCTAATTGGAAAGGCATTGCTTGAATCTTAAGTCGCGGATAAATCAGTTAAGAGTTTTGAAGTGCCAATAGATTAGTACATACGCGAGAGACAACCTGCACTACAGAAATCTTAACCGTCATAATAGCCCTGTCCCGCAGATCATTAAGTGCGCATATCTGCGGGACAGGGCTATTATGACGGTTAAGATTTCTGTAGTGCACGTTGTCTCTCGCGTACGTACTAATCTATTGGCACTTCAAAACTCTTAACTGATTTATCCGCGACTAAAGATTCAAGCAATGTCTTTCAATTAGAACGAACCTTGACTATGAAACAGTTCGATTTACACAGTGATTTTCATTATCCACCACTTATTTAAAAACAGTGACCCTTAAACGCTCATCCCTAATCAATGAG
>LOND01001982.1:0-13888 GCA_014220965.1 Paragonimus kellicotti | reverse complement strand
TGAGAAGGCGTGTTCAGGTTAGGTGGCTCGCGCGCCGCTGGCCAGCAAGACAGCAGCTGTTGCTCAGGATGAAAATGTATAGGTACAAGGCCTCGCATATCAGTCACCCTTCTAAGGGGGCTAATGTAGTGAGATCACTTTCGAACTCCTCAAAATCCTAGACTCCCTGCGACGTGACAGTTGCCTTACCAGTACCACCGTGCCTGTTCACATCATCTTGTGAATGTAAATTTATTGCGAACCACTAACATCGAAGTTAGTGTGTTGGCGTAGGTATCGCAGTCTTAGTCGTGGCTGTATAATGAATCCGCGCCATCTCTACTGCTATAGGCTACATTCACTAGGATAACAATGTTTTAGCTGTCACCGTTGGGAACGCCGCCCAACCATTCTGACGCTTGTTTGAATTCTGAAGGTCGACTGAAGTTTCCGTCGACATTCGTTCTCTCTGGCGGTTGCCGTGCGGTTGTGCTTAAGGTTCTCTCACGTCCAACTCCCTAGCGCCTTTAACTGTTGCGTTGAAGTCTGCTTGTGAACGATTCGCCGTCTTCCTCGTTACGACTTCCGTTCTCGCGTTGACATAAGTCTGGGGAACCTTGGGCATATGAACCTGAGAACTAGCGTCGCGATACTGTCGCAGTTCCTCCTCGCACGAAGCGAATTATTTCAACCATTTTCCAGCCAATTATGTCAAATAACGGCGGAATCCCTCGAAGATGCATTTGCACGTATTTCCCGGCATGACCTTGAAATATTTGAAACATCGTCCCCCACATAACCTTGTATAAAAAATTAGTGTAACATCTCATCTTCTGAACTGAATCTGTGGAATAAGCGAACTATTTCCTTCTATGATGCGTGCATCAAACGTTTATGAACCGCAACCCACCCCTTTTCGATTGTGCTCTCTTTTGTCAGCAGATTTCATGTTTGTCCTATCGTGTAATCATTTGTTTCTTCTTACCGCCTGTAATTATCTGTCATGATCGTGCACACCTCATCGTGTCTCTTTTGATTGCTTTGAGAAATCTGCACTACTATGATTATCATCGCTTTGTTTTAGCGAAAGAATGTAGACAACACCACCAGCTTTATACGTGTGCTTGCGTACTTTCATCTGCCGTCAAATGTGTAACAAGTTCTACCTTAGCTAGGCTGACTCTTTTAGGTCGACTTTACCAGGTGTTTCGGCTGTGCGGAAGGGGGTGTTTTGTTGATGACCTCCAGTATTTTGATCATCTTTACTACATGGGAAGCATACCAGTAAAAGGCGTTCCACGCCCAGACCTTGGTTTATCTGCGTGGAGTCAGATTCAGATGGGATGCTGTTTTTTAACGTATACCATCTCCGAAGCACATTGGACAACATACGTTTCCTGAAGAGGGTGATTTGCAATAATCCGGGGGACTGAGAGGCAGCTCAAGTGTACTGGCGCGAAAGGCGTTGGATAGACCATACTCCACATTCGCCTTACGTCTAGGTTTAGTTTCGCTTAAATAAACTTCCACTGCTCAATGTCGTGCTTGTGCACGTGCAACGGCATTCGCATTCTTCATGTCCTCTACGCCGCGTACGACCAAGCTACACGTTCGATCGTACTGGAAACTGTGGAGTTTGCGATATGCCGTTCATCGAGTCTCCCTGACCATTCAACGGATGTCGGGTTTCGCTCTTATGCAAGGACTATTGAGCCCGAGCAAGGAAGATGCTGTTAAGAGTACGTCCTCGACGTCTTCTATCTGGCCGAGCGTGACACGGATTGGCCGAGGGCGTCCGTCTTGGTGAGACTTGCGAAGCCTGCATAGCGTGGGTTTATCTTCCACGCCTAGCTTAAGTAGATCACAAAGGGATCTCCACTGCAACTTATCATCAGCTTCTTTCTGGTTGAGCAACGTGCTTCCACTTTCTGAGGTGTTGTACTTAATGAGATTATGTTCAGCGAACTCCAGACAGTGACTTCGCGTGGGCGTATTTGTGCCTTTTGCTCTGAGCTGGGAGACGGCTGTGTGATTACCGTTCTCGAGTAACGGCTCAGAGATTTTTCGTTCGTGCTGCTGGACGACTCGAAGGCGCTTACCACGCTCCCGCTTAATGCGACCTGTCGAGGCTGGTTTGCTAGCTTGTACAGAAAACGGCGGGCGTTGATTGTGTGTAGTTTGGCTGAGTTTGCCTGACGTTGGCGTATTGGACTGCATATTGTAGAGGGTGAGGAACTGACTAACTCGCTTGTTCTGTCTTTATCCTGAGTGATGCTGTCCTTACGGATGTTTAGTCGGCATGTCACACAATGGTATCTGAGGGCTGGGGTGGGTGAGTCTCGGAGCCTTAAATACAAGTCTATGGGGAACTCGAGGTCGCACTTGCAGTGAACCCAGTAGTTACAAAAGCCACAGACCGTGGATTTGCTAAAGAACACTACCACTCTGGAACACGATCCACAAACTTCGCAGTCGGATCAATCACATGTTCCGTGCGAGCTAACCAATCTGCAAAGCTTATGAAATTCAGGAAGACGACAAGACAAAGAAAGACGAATACAACTTGCCAACCGTGCTGTCTGGTTAGTCTCTATGGTGCCACCAGTTATTGCTGTGTGGCTGCTGGGTTTTCGCTGATGATGTGCCAGTAGCAGCAGTGCCTCGAGATGAATTCTGCGAAGTAGAAGGAACTGGAGAGATTTTGAGGCCTTCTACAATAGAAATAACGCTTTCACGCAAATAATTTGTGGGAATAAAGTCATATTCCTTTCTGCTCAAAAATTCGTCAGGTTACATTTGACTTTCGCGGTTCCGGCTGACGGACTCAGTGGGTTGCAGATGAGAGTTGGAAGCTGTAGCTTTCGAGAGTTTTTCAATCGTGTAGTTCACCGGTACGGTGGTTCAAGGCCCCCAGTTACTGAAAAGCATGTGTAAAGATGAGTGTCAAATTCTCCGGATGATGCAATTTTCATCCGATGACACGCAGGTATTCGTTTTTCTGAGTGGTAACGAAACCTGGAACGTCGTACCGCTGTTATTTTATGCGCAGTGACCACTTGTCAGTGGTAGGTTGGCGGGCGAGTGGCGAAAGGGTTTTCTTGCTCTCCATTTCAAGAGTATTCTGACGGATGTAATGATGTCTACTGAAAGTTCTGTATGGTCGGTAAGTTCCCTGTTCGCAGACATGTAGGTCGGATGCTAACAGATTATTTTCCTGATGTTGCAATCGAGTGGGGTTACAATTATCAAACCGCATGGGGAGAACGGTATACGTCACAGGTACAACAGATACAACGCCGGCAACAATATTCAGATGCATTAAAAGCTCATATGTGATTTGCATGAATTGAGTTGGAATGTGTTTTCTTACGATGAACCATAGGCACGACGCGCACACATGTTCCCACGGATTTAATCACATTGGTACTTCTGACAGATACCCGTTACCCAACTGCATAGAAACCATTCACTGATAGCGATAGTCTGATAGTTTCACACATTCGTTTCTGAGCGGCGACTAACGGTGGCCTCCGACAGCTAGAGGGTAAAAAAATTGTTAAAGTAGGGCCACTGATTGGTCTCTTTAAGGATGTCATATTGGATATTGAATCCAACGAAAAAGGAAGTTGACGATACGGTTCAGCTTATCGCTGCTTTTTACAAAAAGATGAAGCAGCTGCCAGATCAACGCAGTGAACTTTTTAGAGACTATAAAGCCTAACGAAGTGGATATTCGTTCTGGAACGTGTCCCGCGGGTGTGTTACCATGCTGCATCCATGCTTCTGCAGTATTACCACCGACTGTTCCGCACCGAGACTTTTTCTAAAAACCCCACACGGACTAGTTTGTGCCACCGACTGTGGTCTGTAAATGTCTACACCGAATAACTGGGAGAAGCGTGAAATGAATCAAAAGTTTCTGGGCGAGGAAGGAGAACATAACTATCTCAGCGTGAGCCAGATGACGAGTGATATATAAATGATAAGAATGGTGAGTCTTGGTCACGAAACTTTACCTCAGGCAAGATAGTATTGTACACACCAGAAGACGCCAATCGGTAAAAAACGCGAAGCCGGATTTAGGCGACAGCTTGTGGACTCAGCGTTGAAGGTGAATAGATAGGGATGGTGCTCCCATCATCACTTATTTCCAGTACCAGTAAAGCTTCAGGGGCAAAGACAACTTGCGAATACTCATTGTTAACAGGCTGTCTGAGTTTTGATAGCTTGTTCGTCAGATTGAAGCGGTTGTAGACAATTCTAGGGGTCGTTCTTTGTGGGAATGATCGTGAAACGGAAACGAAATTGGAGATTTCCACTGCTAATTTGCTCTTCAGAAGAAGCTCATGGTGTACAAAAGAGATATTTGGACACTGTCTTGTCCGTGAGCTTGAAAGTTCCTTTTAAGTTCACCGCTAGAAGCGTGCATGCGTGGAACGAGGGACTGCACGACATTGATATTGTAAACGAGCCTTTACAATATTTATGGGGGATGCGTTCAGCTGTGGTGACGGCGCGAACGATTCCCCTCAAGACATACTGTGGTCAACTGTTCGCTCTCGCTTCAAACCATACGCCTCACATGCCTTGTCTTCCTCCTCTCTTCCACTATCCTTCGGTATTACATAGCCTGTCAGACGTTTTTCAGATACGGACTTGTGGTTCAACATTCACAGCTCTTCAACCTGGTTATGCTCAAATTATACGCACTCAAGTGACAAACATCCATGAACATGAGTCCAAGGGCTTTCACAGGAATCTTGCGTCACTTTCACGTGCGCGAATGAGTGGCTGGCTGCATCCGCTTTGTGCGTATTACCGAGTAACTCAGGCTATGGTGCCCTTGAGGCAGTTGAACGTTCGTGCTGGGTAACAGACTCGATCTTCATAACCTTGTCGTCCGCATTATCCAGTGAGACGGTAGCTGCTAGTGTGTCTTGGTCAACGAAACCCCGTCGTGTTGGACAGCGAGGACAACATTGATTACTACCGATCATGCTCACGCGAAACCGAAAAGATAGAAGTGTTTTCTTTGTTGTTCCTGGGACCGCTTAACTTTGAAGCACCACAAAAATGACGCATGGCCAGGTAAACTTTAGTCAGCTCAACTCATGTTAGCTTTGGATTACAAGGCTTCAGCCGATGCTACAAATTTCCAATTTCGAACGTAAAACCTGATAGAGACCTACGGTTGTTTACGTCCCGATGCTTTTCTGGTGTGGTCCAGCGATGGCCAAAACACGTTTTCTGCTAACGCCATGAACCTAGGCAATCTTCTCGGGACACAGATGGAAAACCAGTGTACGTACTCACCTCAGTTAACCCAATGGGACAAACTATTGTAATGTCAAAACCAAGTAAGGATGGGGAATAGGTCAATTCAAGAGATAACTCACGCACGCCAGAACACGTACGCTGGAAGCTTTGACAGTCCTCGTGGGCAATGTACACCTTAGATTTTCCGCTTGACTGACGAAAAAACTGAAATGAACATCAAAACTGGATTAATTTTTCGTGGTTGGATATCTCTGACCCCCTAACCCCCGATCTTGTCTCTTCACAAACGCGTTAGGAGATTTATGCTGCCGTAGTGAGTCGCGCCATATGCTTTAGTATGAACATTTTTTACCCCCGTAATTCAAGTGACAATGAGTCCAACACTGTCAGTCGGCCTTGATCGCTGAGACGATTCGTTCCCCACGCCATGCTTGTAGCCGGCTCTTGTGCCTTCCCGATGGCTGCGTTGTCCTTTTTACTTCAGGATGACTCAGCTTGGACATCGTATCCTAACTGAGAGGGAATTGTGCCGAATATCAACCAAAGAGACAGCAGATGAGCACTAGTTAGCATCCTTGGATTTCCGCGGATAAAACGCTCGACATGCCTAAGTCGCAGCCACATCACACTGGATTGGTGGGGTGAAATTACTATATATTTAAATGCCCGAAACTTCAGTTTGCTGTTCCACTGGCGTTTAAAATATCCATCCCTATTATGTTCCCGAAATACGTGAGTATTGGCTAGATAGTACTAGACAGAATATGGCTATTTAGAAGGTTTAGCAATGAAAATCGCCTAAGTGTAACTTCAAAGATATTTAAAATATTCTTCTGCTTTGAGCCTTAACATGAGTTACTTCCCAACCGGTTTGATACCATGTGTACTGAAATAATATGGACGAATAAAGTTGTTAGGTAAGCCGTGTGCGCACACCACAGAGAGCAAAACAGAGAGGATTCATTTTTACGGCACATCACTTGATGAAATACCTCTGTCAGAGAGTAAACCACACTCCGTCACCCCACATGACCTCCCTGCTAAAAATGGCTCTATCCGTTATCAGCTTGTAGGAGATACTCTCGATTTTCGTAGCCTGTAATCAAATGGCTCGTGAGCGATGGGGTCGGAAATTTTTGGAAAACCTGGGTAGCATGTCTCAGTTGTTTCTTCTGCACCCAGTTCCCCATCATACAGCTTGGTGATACTAGATATAGTTCTTGGAGAGCCATTTTTGGAGGCCTAACAAACATTTTGTCCACACTGTTCCGTGCACGATCTTCGAAACGTCTGTCACAACTCCTCAGATGCAACACGTAGGGTTAAGACAGAGGACGGAGTTGAAGGCCACCTTTCAGAGGGGGTGTTGATAGATTAGTTATGGCCTATCAGCCTTTCCATTCAACCAACCTCTTCCATTCAATGTTTCTGTACTGTTCTGATGAGGGAGCATATAACAAGCATACTTGGGAGGAACCGCAAAAGGCGGAACGAACGACAGTCATTTGAGAAATAGCTGTGTTATCATTTATGTAATGAACATTCTCCACGCTGCGCTTAGATGGCTGTCTAGCCGAAACTTATCTTGCATATTGAACGGCTGTTAGAGTTTCAGGCCTGTAGTCAGTTTTATCAAACGGTTGGGCTAGATTCTGCACCTTTGGATAATCGTTCCTCCTTTTGACCGTTGAAGCTTCCGTCCGATCAATTAGATGAGGCAGTTTTTGCGGTCATTACATACTTTTCGCCCTTAAACGCATCATCCATCCTCCAATTTGCCTTCTTGACCTGCACGATACGCTACCTGAAACATCAGTGAGCATACCGTCACCATAGGATTGAGCCAATATTAGTATTTCCAAATGATTTTTAACTTTGTACCAAGCCACCGCATATTCTGGATCTCCAGTTTCAAAACTGATTGCCTGGTTTTACCTGAGCGTCGGCTTGTCTACTTTTCTACAACACGGTTGAAAATTACCAACAACAGCGACAATCACAACAATCACGAATTATCGACTTGGTAAAGAAGTTATAGCTACACTTCCTTATCTGGACCTCGTGTTGTCTACTGAGCCCTTGAGTGTTCAGGTCACTTCTGGGTCCTGAAAAGTTGTGCACAAATCCGACCTGCCATAAGAGAAGCCGGTTACTGTGCTGAAGCAGCGTAGCATCCCCAGTTAAGTCGATTGAGAGAAGTACAATTGCACCGGAAAAGGCGATTTCTATCCTCCCGTTGTAAAGTTCACGTGACGAAAGTTCAACGACACGTCGGGGTATCATAAACACGACATAACTTGATGAATACTGATAATAGAAGCAACGGTAATATCGACACAACGAGTACCACAAAAACAGACGACAAAACTCGATTCATTCCGAGTTCCGAAGAAGGTACAACAATCCAGCGAAACGGGAGGAACAATTACGAATAAAGGAGTCAAAAAAGTATGACCGCTAAACAAAAACAACGGATGGGACTGAAACCGCATTGGTGCTACCTGGAACGTACGAAAGTAAGCCAATGTAAATTTCGCAGTTGTCAACCAATGTAAATGGCACATATGGATACGTCATAGGCAGGCCAGAGAACATTCGACTACGCGCCAGTAAAGATTGTGGAGTAAACAGGCGCATGTCCCAATCGACTGCAGCTTGGACAGTGGGTTAACGAGACATTGAGAGGATGAGTGGTAATTTTACTTTTGTCTAGGGACGTTCGTATACTCATGGTTTCACACGTATTAAAGCCCCTCAAATTCAAGAAATGTCCGATCCAACTTCCAACTTCCGTATGACACTCAACAGCTGTTCTCTTCCATACGCGTTTACCAAAGGACTTTTCACGGACGACATTAATTTTCGGTTTCCTGTTCCATATTTCATTACCTACGCTGATTGGGCGAACACAAAATTGCGTACATTTGATCCATTTTCTTGTTGGTAGTTTTCAGCTATTAGCAGTCAACTTCTTTTTTACGAAACGAGCATGTTGAACGTGTTTCAAAAAGCATAAACAATTTCCACCTGGAAATATATCTTCCGCTAATTACATTCCGTCGTTTCGTGGCATATACTACTCGTTGCAGTCCGTTGCTGTTTATCGCCACAGTACTATTTTCACTTCAGTTGGTAAAATGATTCTGTTTTATGCAGTAGTATTCGTGAGGCTATGAAATCTGATGAGGGTGCGGATACCATTATCACTTTTTCAGGCAGGAAAGGCCTGATGGCCGCAGAATGGGCGCACAACCAATGACCATTATGACTGACATGTGCTTTATTCCTCACGGGCTTATTAACAGGAACCCTAAAAATATTCGCGAAACCCTTGGCAAAATTGGTTGCTACCGGCTTCAATTTATTGAAAAATGCAACTGGGGACAGCAACAATCGCAACCGATTGCAGACGAAGGAAGCGAACCCAAGAAGGATTCCGTTTCAGGTGCATTTATTCGAAATGCCATGGTTTTCAACATCAGTGTCGTTATTTTATCCAGATGCAATAAGCATTCACACATACAGGCAACAACGAGGATAGCGCGACCGTCATACTCAGAGAAAATAAAAACTATATTTTGGCACTTACAGGCGGCATCGACATTTCTGAGTGCGTGGATGAGTGCGCCGTTGGTCAATGAAGGCGTGGCTAATCAGAACGCTACCTGACTCCTGTCGCAAGCGTGAGATAGACGAGCGGTAATGATGCGTGCACAACACCGCAGGCATCACAGTCCAGGAGTCGGTCGAAACCGTAGTGAACTGTTTGTGTTGCATGACTGGCTGATTGACATTGTTGTACTGGTGTGTCAAGGATCACACAAAATAGACATGGTCGTTTGATTGTACCGGTTTGCAAACGTAATAAAATGAGCTGTCTGGCGTTGATATCCCGACCGATCTCAAGCCAGCACCTTCCTCCCGCACAGGATTGGATAAACACGACGGGTTTTGCCATCGCTGGCTGTCGATTCTGACAATCTTTTTGCTGCTTTTATGAACAGACGGATGCCCCAGGCCGTACTGCAGAAGCAAGCTTTGGTAAGTTGACTGGTGGGCACGACGATATCCCAACTGACCAGGTGTCCTTAGTTTCTGGGTTTTAGTGCGCAAGCATTCAACTTCGTTCGTAGTGACCGGTCGCTCGGGGTTTCATCCATCACTCCACGATGCGAGGTTCAGCAGGATAATAGGTCTTCAGTCACCGCATCTTTCTAGGGCATACCGGAAACCCGGGTTGTTTGTATTCTGCCTTTCAACGGACAGTTCAATCGCTTGACCATTTTCGTTGCAGATGGATTAAACGGCACAGCCCTTGCATTCCTAACCTACGGGTGCTGAGAACAGAGATCATACTGTCGGAAAGACACTTCACTACAAGCCTGAACTTTGGACCGTTTCTTACAAAAACGTGCAGAGGTCCAGCGGTTTTTCTGATGCTGGAAAGCGGAATTGCATGTACTCATAATTTCAGTGGCATGCCTTTACCGAAGCTTCAGTGGGTGAAGAATAAGTTGTACTTGTGCATCAGTTGGCCTGGAACTTTTCTCTGCTTCTCGACAGTGACAGTCACCTACAGACTTCTCGGTCATTGTTCATATTTTTGGCCATGAGCATACAAAACCTATATCCTGGGTGTCATACAAGCTACTTTGGGTGACTCCCGTGTGCGCACGCTGTGGGTAGAGAAATCAGTTCCAGTAACGCGATAAAATTGGCCTTCGTATGAAACGCTCATCCACAATCGTGAGTTCATCCCGCAAAAATTAACGACGTCCAAGGTGTACGCAACGAACACCAGATGCGAAATGAAAGAACGATTAATTGCGGTGGACCGAACGTATATTATGCGACAATTAAGATATGTTTCAACCAATATTGAACGACACCGATGAGTGAAAACAGCCAGGAAGTTTGAGAATCCAACTGCCAAGTGCGCGAACAAGCTGGAAGTGTTTGAGGAACCGCTGGCATGCATAGACCGAAAAGCATGCAAACATAGAAACGTAAAGATATGCTCATGAATGCAGAAAGAAGACGCTTGTTGTGATTCGTTAACATTTCGTTTGGCTCGTCAGTTTCAAATGTAAAACATGCAAGTTAAATATGACACGCAAACATAGATAGACAGGGTATGGACACGCATAGTCACATCACGTGTTACGTCATCATCACGAACAGTAGCCCTATGGGTCGCTTCAACCACTTTTGTGCACATAGCACCGGCTGGTGAGTTCTGATCAACATGGCTTCGCTAAAGGCCAGTAGCTTCGGGTTCTGTTGATGTAACAATATTTTGAATGATTTAACTGGGTCAACCTGGTGACCTGTTATCATGAGGTGTCTGACAATCGACGATACAGGGCTACATGGGTCATATATAACTCGCATGTTTTACGTTTGCGACTGATGAGAGTAAACGAAATGTTAACATATCGCAACATATGTCTTCTTTCTGCATTGATGAAGTTATTAAAGGGAACCCAATGTTTCAATTGAAGATATGCAGCAAGCTGACGGTAGACAAATACTCTAACAGTTCTGTGTACAGTGTCAACCAGGATTTCGAAAAGGTTTTGACACGCCGTGCAGAAAGTAGACCGGGGTTATCTCCATGTCATTACATCACGGCCATATCCTGATGGTGAGTTTGTTATAAACAAGCGAACGCTTATGACATATGGCTGCTTTTCCTTACGTCCACATTGCCTCAATTGCCTATTGAAGCTGTTGTTTGCTACAGGATGGCATTACACAAAAGTCAAACGTACAAGTCACAGACTTACTTTCCTTCTACCTTGCGGTTAGTTAAATCCAATGGGAATCGGAAACGTCCATCAGCGGTTTTAATCTTGCAACCATGATGTTAGACATAGCTCCTAAATACCGTACACTTCTCAACGCAGTTGTGAGAGACACGCTGGGATGTGCGTGAACGTCGCAGATAGTTACGGACGATACGAAACCGAAACCAGTTACGTTACAGGATGAGCATGAAATCTGTCAGCAAAAGAACGTAGCCGGAGAACAGGAGACAGCAGCCATCGGAATTTTGATGCACGCATCGGTAAGGAAGAGGTTTCGTTTGTTCCACAGGTTCAGTCCAAAAGATGTGATGTCACAGCAGTTTAACTCTCACAAGGTGAGCCAATGTTTCACATAGATCAAGGTCACACCGTAATGCATCTGAGAGCCACTATCCTCTAGCACCCGGGGAAATATTTTTGAACGGCTTATTTAACACACCTATCGAGGGGGAAAACCAGAGTTCGTCGAGAGCCGTTTGTCAAAAATACGTGACACTACTACAGAGGTAAGGAAACGGTAAGAAACTGTATGAAACATTACGTCACTTTTCCGTCCGAAAGTATGTCCTCAGTTGAGGTCTCTCTTCAAAGATTGCACAAACCGCCGACTCTGGAACACAAGGGAGAGAGGCAGTGATTAGCCGAGGTTTAAAACGTACGACGCGCGTTTCCTCGGTTTCCGCTCCATTTTACTCTATTCCCTACTAATCAGGACAGCGTTCTCGATGTCACGCTCCGATCACATTCTAGTGGAACCTCAGCATTTCGCCCCAGCCCGAGAAAACTGTCTGTGCCTCCCCCTGGGTGGTTGTCGCTGCGATCCGTGACCGGATTCAGGCGATTACGATGGACGACCATAAGCGGATTAGTTGGGGGTTCCGTATCCTTTAATGAGCACTTCGAGTCAGCTATCGTACGCTTCACGACAAACAGCCCCCTGGATTGTCTCTGCAATTCCGTGGGGAAACCCGTACGTGCCGTCTCTTGGTGTAACTATACTTTGTCACGTATTCTGAAGGGACCCCGACCGCCCTTTTCGTCATGATGTTTCTTCTGACGCCAGTATGAGCTCTGCAGATGTGCCCTCGACATTACATGCGTTAACCGTAGGGTATCGTTTAACTTGCAAACAAATCCCGCCATCGTTGGCTGTGCTCGGCCGGCGGAGGGCAAACAGATACCGGATGGTATTCAGATTTATCGGTCAGTCCACAATTGGGGCGTTTGTTTAGTGGATGCATGAACACAGCTGCGGTAGGCTAGTACACACTTTGGGATAGCCAGATCCCAGTCGAGCCGATTGCGGTTTACA
Organism: Paragonimus kellicotti; assembly: GCA_014220965.1. Classification (NCBI taxonomy): domain Eukaryota; kingdom Metazoa; phylum Platyhelminthes; class Trematoda; order Plagiorchiida; family Troglotrematidae; genus Paragonimus; species Paragonimus kellicotti. The sequence continues at coordinate 1,513 of LOND01001982.1, read as the reverse complement.
TGTGCCCTCAGTTACTGCAGAGGTGAGCGTTTAGTTCTCTAAACCTTCTCCTTGCCTTGAGTGGTGGTGGCGGTCGTTCAAGTTTGGTTAACTCCCAGGATCCGACAAGTATCCTGCAACAACGCTCTTTCAAAATTGAATTTTTGGTCAGAGCGCAACTTGCCCGACGCGCCCCACTGGCATACCCGATGTTCGACGAGTCGCATCGGCCACCGTTCTCGCATCAATGTGAGACAAAGGTATTGCTTCACACCATTTTGTGAAGTAGTCAACCAATACAAGTACATACCGTTTGCCTCTTGCCGTCTCCGTTAGGGGCCTATGATGTCCACGCCAACTAATTCATTTGGATAGCCAGCATATATTATTAATAATGTAGTCTTTTGTTTGTTCTTGGGAATTCTGTAAATGTTACATTGTTCACATTGATAGCAGAAGTTTGTCACATCACGTCTCAAATGTGACCACCATGAGCGTCTTCTGGCTGCAGCTCCTAACTTGTTCATTCCAGTATGTCTTAGCCCCCGATGTAGGTCTTCTAACACTCTCAATACCATTGATCGTGGGACGACAATTCTTTTGTAGTAGTTCGGCCCGTAATCAAAAAACAGAACACCCTCGTTGACCACTAAGTAGTCCCACATTGCCCATAGACAGCGGCTCTCATAACTTTTCCCTTCCATCTCTTTACTTGTGGCCTACTTCCCTCGTTCCCGTCGTCTCTCGTAAATAAGAGCAGTTTCAGGATCGGACGCTTGGGTCGTCTGCCAACCATTCATAGTCCGCGCCTTGCAATGTGACTAGCGTTACGTGTTGTGTACTGCACGACGGCAGTCTCCGTGAGCACGTCCAGGCCTCCTGGATAACGCATCTGCATTGGCGTGATTTCTTTAAGCTCGAAGTCATATTCTTGAAGAATCCCCCGCCACCGCGCAATCTGAACCCTTGAGTCCTTAAAATTGTGGAGCTAACGGAGAGACTGATGGTTATTGCGAACGATGAACCGCCTGCACAAGTAGTGCCAGTAATTTTTACAAAGAAAACCAGGGTTAGCATATCCTCCCTGGTTGTGCGATAATTGTGTTCTCTCTTGCTAAAAGTGCGACTTCCGTGAGCGACCACATTCTGTTGTCCATCAGCCCTCTTTGCGATGATACGATCCAGTTGGCATAATTACTAGCGTCAGTATCCAAGGTGCACTTGCCGGCTGCAGGCGACGAGTCTGGTAGTGACAAGGTAGACGCGGAGCATAAGGAACGCCGGAGGGCTCCAAACGCTGTCTCACAGTCTCCGGATCATTCGGACTTCCGATTTTTCTCTAGGACGGCATGTGGCGGGTTAGCAGTACATGCGAAACCCGGTATGAATCTTCTATAATACGAGGCGAGACCCATGAAACTACGCACCTCCTCAATGTTTTGCGGCGTAGGCCAGGTAATAATCTGCTCGACTTTCTTCGGATCCGTTTGAATCGCGTCCCTAAAAATCCCATGCCAGAGATAAATAACTGCTC
>LOND01001981.1:61689-78409 GCA_014220965.1 Paragonimus kellicotti | reverse complement strand
TAAGTGCACTCACTTCACAGACAACTCGGCCAAACAACGACACATTCACGCCACTGAGCTCGATTAGCCGCCATCTCACCTAACGTCTCAAGCCACCGACTCTGTGAGTCGCGAGGGCCCCAGCCCGGGAGACGAACCCGATCTACAGTGACCAACCCATTCGTGAACGATTCCAATTCTCTGTACCAGGTCATCATCTGTCCACCTTGCACCTTACGACAGTCTGCCAGAGCGTCAGCAAAGAGCATTCGATGTGGCAGACGACTAGTTGGCGTCCATAGTACATGACCTAACCATCTAAGTCTGTGTAAATGTAACAAGTGAACGAATGAACTCGTTTGACGATCAGTGCCAAACACTCACTTCTTAACATCCTCGCTGCTTACTTATTGGTGCTACCCGACGGTCAAATACCTGAAGATGGTGTACGTCCTCTATCATGAGCTACCACGTTTCGCTGCCATAAAGTAACACAGCCCTCACTGTCGCCTTCTATACGCGACGTTTAAGCATCAGAGAGATACCTCTCTGTCGCCAGAGGTGCCCCAGATTAGCGAACACTGCCCTATCCTTAGAGATACGCAATTCTGCCACCGTCGCCGCTGATGCAGCTTCCCAGGTATACGAACCGGTCAACAACCTCCATGACTTCATTATCTAACAAGAATTCTGCATTATCACAGCAATCTTGCAAAAGCACTTTGAAACTGCAAAGCGCATTCCGAAGCGTTTAGCAGATTGTGAAATTCCGTTTAGCGTTGTTTGTGCCGCTTGAAAGTTGTCAAACAGCAACACCTTGTCGTCAGCATAATCAAGATCAGTCAGTCTTTCACCAGGTAGGAGGTCCACGCCGGCATCTTGTGAGTGCCGCAGACAGTCCTCCATTATTTCGTCCATGACAAAATTAAATCAAAATGGTGAAAGTTGACAGATAGTCTTTATGTACGCCGCTCCTGGTGCTGAAACTGTCAGACAGTTCACCGTAAATCCTAACCTGAGCTGAAGTATGGGAATAAAGCGCCGACAGTATGTTCACATACTTGGTCGGTACACCCCTGCGTTTAAGCGACTCTAAAAGTGTAGATCGATCCACCGAATCGAACGTCCCCTTTTAGTCGTGTAATACGGCGATTGTTGGCCGGCGGTACACATGACGCTGCTCCAGAATTTGACGAAGGATGAAAATGTGATCTATACAACCCCGCCCAGGGCGAAACCCTGCCTGTTCTTCCCTAATGTTTACTCTCCCGAACTGCAGTGAGTCGACGAAGTATAATGGATGTCAGAACTCTAGTAGTGACTGAGTTCAAACTAATTCCCGTGGTTTTCGCAAGAGCCCTGGTACCTTTCTTGAATATGGGAACTATTATCGAGTGAACTCGGCACAAAAGGACGGTCTCTGTCGTCCACACAAGTTGAAACAACTGAGTCAATGCCTCTACTAACGCCTCTCCACCTTTGAAAAGTGCCGGCACGAGATCATCTGGGCCAGCAGCCCTATTACGATTGAGAGCCGAAAGGCAATTGCGAACCTCAGTCTCAGTGGGTGGTTCCAAATCTACCGACCAGGGTGATACATCACAAGTTTGCACAGCGGATACGTCAAAGTCATGCGAAACACCTGACGCGGACCAACTACATTTACCCTCAAAGTGTTCTGCCCAACGCTCTAACCTTCTGGTTAGAGTTTACGGCGAAGTATCTGACAATTTCAGCACCAGGAACGGCGTATGTCAAGGCTGTCCCCTTTCACCATTTTTGTTCAACTTTGTCACAGACGAAATAATGGAGGACTGTCTGCCACTCACGAAGATGCGGCCGTGGACCTTTATACTGGTGAAAGACGACTGATCTTGATTATGCTGACGACAAGGTATTGCTGTTTGACAACTTTCAAGCGGCACAAACAACACTGGACGCTATTTCGCGTTCTGCTAAGTACTTCGGAATGCGCTTTGCAGCCTCAAAATGCAAAGTGCTTCTGCAAGATTGTTGTGATCACGTAGATTTAATGTTAGATAATGAAGTCATGGAGATTGTTGACCGGTTTGTATACCTGGGAAGCTGCATCAGCGGTGGACGGCGGAGGTGTAGGGAATGAAATAGAAGCGCGTATTCCAAGGCTAGGGCGGTGTTCGCTAATCTAAGACACCTATGGCGACAGAGAGGTATTTCTCTGAAGCTTAAGGGTCGCGTATATCAAACAACAGTGAGGGCCGTATTACTTTACGGCAGCGAAACCTGGCCGCTCAGGGTAGAGGACGTGAACCGTCTTCAGGTATTTGACCACCGATGTCTGCGTTCGATCGCTCATATCGGGTGGCACCAGCGAGTGAGCAACGAGGAGGTTAGGAAGCGGGTGTTGGCACTGATTGTCAAGCAAGTTCTTTTGTTCAGTCGCTACATTTGCACAGACTTAGATGGTTAGGTCATGTACTATGGACGCCAAACTAGTCGTCTGCCAACCGAGCCACTGTTTGCCGACGCTGGCGACTCGATCGTGCGGCCGACTGGCGTGAGTGGTCAGATGATGACCTGGCGTAGACAAATGAAATCGTTCACGAAGGGGTTGGTCACTGTAGATCGGGTTCGTCTCCCGGGCTGGGGCCCTCGCGACTCACAGAGTCGGTGGCTTGAGACGTTAGGTGAGATGGCGGCTAATCGAGCTCAGTGGCGTGAATGTTGTCGTTGTTTGGTCGAGTTGTCTGTGAAGTGAGTGCACTTAATGATGCGGGGCAGTGAAAGTTGTAGGGAAGCTGCTTGGAGTGTATTTACGCCTACTTTCACTTACAGCTCGGTTGCTTGTTTGCAAGGTGTAGGCGCCTTGATGTTGTATGTTCGAATATAGACGTAGCTATTTTTAGTAGTTAGGTCCACTTCCCCTCCCCTCCTCTGTTTTCTTTTTTCTTCCTATATAAGTTTCTTTTTTCCTTTGTTCTTCTTCGTGGTTGTGTGGCAGTCAAGCATCAGTGTGAACCACTGATGTATTGCTGTCTATGATGATGATGATTACAGATTAGTGTACCATCTACCTCGCTGATAACTTCACTGATCGACGGTCAAATGGGACTAGTTGCACGGACCAGCTCGAAGAGTTTGCCGGTGTTCCCTGAAGCAGAATCTGTCCCAATTTCCTTAACTTGGCCAATTAACCAAGCCTCACGATCAGCCTTCAGAATAAGTTCCAGCTCCCTACTCTCTTCTGCCAGAAGGAATGTTCCATCTGGCTTCTAACAACTCCAGGGATTTCTCCAAGATCCAATGTTTGTGTTCAACCCATGTACCCCTGTGCCGCATGCTACAGTACCTGCTTTCCGAATGGCCTGTGAGATTTGAGTCTAGCAGCTATTAGGATCTTCGGAGTGAGCTATGTAGCGACTATAACAAATGATATTTTTGATAGTCGCATTCATCTGTACACTTTTGTTGATTTTGGTTTTTTACCTACTTTTGTTTAAGTCAAGCCATCCCTTTTGTAATATCCGTCCCGGGGGCTAAAAACACAACTCGCTCCGTGCCCCGCTAGCTTGACGTGTTTCTCTGTACACTCTATTATTCCAGGGTCGATACTAATACACGAGGGTCAACGCGCTGAATCTTTGTTTTCATTGTCGATCGGTTTTCGATAGTGACCACAGACTGGGTATTATTCTGTTGGACTAGTACCAACAATGACGCGGGGCAGTGAAAATTGTAGGGAAGCTGTCTTGCTGATGACGCCTTACTTCCACCTACAACTTGGTTGCTGTTTCAGGAGTGGGGCGTTTCACTTCTACGTTGTTCATTGCAGGCAATCCGTCTGAGATTACGAGCAAAGGCACTTTTTCCCAACAATTCTTCTTGGCTACTGAAAAGAAAATAGATTTTCCATTTTCCGGAATCAGAATGCTCGCCATTTTCTTCGAAATTCGGGTTTGGTGCTCCCTTCTGGTCGGTTCGTTGAGTGGTCTGACTCGAAGGACATTCAAAACCTATAAATGCAGTTGCTGTGCACTACTATTTTGCCTTTGGGCTGTGCAACAAATACAGGTCCTATGGAGGTCGTTTAATTTGTGACCGTTGTGTTCCTGCACCTGCACTCTGGTTTTCGTGGTATATTGCGATATTGTTGCGTTCCGTCCGTAATCGAAATACTGCTTCGCTTTTGTCTTTTTCTCTCAGAGTTCGTAGCAATTTCCCATGGTTGGGTATCACTGTCTCGTCAGCCTGTAGTATTGTTAGTGAAATGTCATTGAGGATAGCAAAGACACGCGCTGCCTCTATTGATCTTTTTCATCTGTGGCGTCGAGAAGACATCCGGTTGTCGCCGAATGGAAGACTGTATAATGCTCGTGTACTTTATATCTTGTTCTGCCTAGGAGACTTAGTCTGTTCGTGACAAAGGCATCAATACACTTGTTGAGTTTGACCATCGTTGTTTCGGCCACTCATCCCACTTGATGTGGGATGATCGCTTGAGTAATGTGGCTGTTCGCCAGTGCGTGTTCCAGAACGTACAGATTGTGCGATCAGTTTGCATAGTCTGCAGTGGTTAGTTCGCGTACTTCATCTGCCATCTGAATGTTTTCAGCATCGGACCTTAGCTGATGAGACCACCAGCAGTTGGGTAAAACCTCATGCCATGCAACAAAATGGCCACGACATATGAACGTCCTGACCGTTTTATTGAGCAAAATAAGTAGATGTTGCCTGCCCGACTAGGATCTTCGTAATCACTCAAATTGCTTCTTAGAAGCAATATCCAAAACGGTGGCGTGCCACAATCAATGGCGTTCCTTGATTCTCGACATCTGCAGTTTTCTCGATGTTTCTTGTTTTATCTTTCTTTTCCGTTTTTTGGTATTTTTTCCAAGTTATTCCGCCTCCCCATTGCATTGGACAGCGGTGAGTGGCACAGTACCTACGAATGAATGAGTTCTTGCTTTTTAACCTGGTCTATATCTCATCGGGCATGTTCACCCAGCTTATGACCTTGGAGGTTTGTAAGTTTAACACATGACATTAGGAAGAGCTGATTGTCCTCCAGACTGCGTGAGTAGTAATAGTCATCTACTCATGGATTATTTGATGGAAACAATAAGTGAACATGAAATCATTGAAGTGGGTTTTCAATCCTACACTGTACCGATGTTTGTTGTCATAATATTCCTCAAGTTACTTGGCACCGGTAGACCGGGATGTACTTTCTTCAGAGGGAACTATCTTACAATGTCAGTAGAGTTTGTCCAGTAAGATGGTATGCTCTGCACATTTGTAGGCCAAGTATGTTTTGTGCCTTTTGGGAGCTCACATTGTAATCGCTGTGTTCTAGAATATCACGTTTGTAAGCGAACTTGGTGTTTAGAGCTTAAATTGGTGCAACAATTACGCGCACTTCAATGTGTTGCCCCTCCTCAAAACTTAACATTTTCCTTTATTAAAAAGATGTACTCTCATCGGTCGCAAACGTAAAACCGGCAGATTTCATGTCATATGCTGGTTTCGCTTTCGCGACTGATAAGAGTAAATGGAAGTGTTAACGTTGGGCCATTTCTCCTCTCTGTTTCGACTGATAGGATTTAATTTTCTGTTCCCTCTCGGGTTTTGTTTCTCCTGCCTACTCCATTAATCGTAAACAGTTGAGCACTTTCCACCCGGCCTCATTTTTCTGCATTCATAGTTCATCGATGGAAAACAAATGAATTACTGTATTAATGGATAGACACACCATGTTGCTTTATCCAAGTTAATTTTTTTTGGGGGGCTCATTCGTGTATCCTGCCAAAGTTCCATCTGAATGATGTGGAATTTTGCCGACCGGTTGTGTTCTACGTCTGGAATACCTTTTTACTCTCACTTTCTAATCGATTGTGTGAGTTTAGTTTAAAAGTTTGGGCCTTTTTTCGTCTTCCCTTGTAACTGGGGCTTTCCCCCTTATGGTTATTTGACGATTACGCACCATTGCGAGTCGCTATCGGTACATCACTGGCATTTTTCTGTTTTCATAATAACTTTTTAATTCTTATTGAACATGATTTCTCGAAAATGTCCCCGGTGCAGCATGTGTTTTGACTGTTCTTCGCTTGCCTCTGTAACTTATATCCTTTGAAAAATAGTCATCCTGGTAACCTCAGAGTTATTCGGACGTTTTCAGTCGTGATGACTTTGTTTTAAGTCCTATTTCATTTCGGTTTTGGCCATATGACAGCAACGGACATCCATGTGGACAAGTACACCATACTATAGCAGGCACAAATGAGCACGTTTTGGAGAAATTAGAGGACGATGATTTCTGAAGGATGAGAGTTCCCAGCGGCCTTGTGTAAGACAGAATGCAGGCGATCATAAGCTATATCGTAAGAATGCAATGACTACCATTTATCTAACTGAACGTCGCTTATGACCTTTGCTGTCACATTCTCGTGATGTGAACATTAGAACTGATTATCTCATTTAAAATTCAGACCATAAACGATTTATTCTCGTGATCACTATAGAAATCCTGCATGCGTACATCGCATCAAAAGTTTATATCTAGCTCACAATCGTCCTAAGATGGAAACGAATATTCTGATGCCGATTTTAACGAGATTCCCCGTTTTTTTTGCGGCTGCCTAGACTAATAAAACTAGAAAACACAATTTACTTATTTCCATAATGAACTCTCGAGCACTTTTTTCCTACTGTTCTGCTTTATATTGCGTCATACTACTGGATTGGAATCACATTTGTTTCAGCTTTTTTTTCAAGGGCAGCTAAGCAACCTGGAAACATACATTCACAGAACAGTACAATCATTAAGGCCGGTCTGCTAGTGCCGAAATTTTTTTTAATTACACACGATCGTTTGTTTTTCAGATTACTGGTTACTTCTTGTTCTGCCCAGTATGCAGCAGCAACCAGCCCCGATAGTGCGAATCATCATGGTTGGGGCCGGTGGGGTAGGCAAGAGTGCACTTACCTTGCGGTTCATGTATGACGAGGTTTGTTGGATGACACACTGTTGACTGATTTTCCTCTTTTAAACAGTTCATCGAGGACTACGAACCAACGAAAGCTGACTCGTATAGGAAAAAGATCGTCCTAGATGGCGATGAGGTACAGATAGACATACTCGATACTGCAGGTCAGTTTTGCGTTCCACCTATGCATGGTGGTCTTTCCGACAAATTTGTGAAAATCATATCGCTTCTTTTGTCTTGTGTACAAATGTATCGTTTTTTCTGTTTTCGAGACTTTGGATGACCTGTCTGCTATGCGTTCACATTGCTGGAAAACCTATTAATGTCCCGATGTCTACTCCATCTCAGAAGGTCAGAGGTTACATTTAGAACGCATTTTTCTCAATACCTGAGTTTGTGTATACTGAAGCACATGTGGGCATGGTTATTAATCATCTGTTTTTGGTCGGTGAGCACAGTTTCGCTGAACCATTTACGTTAGCAACAGATGATTGAACTCTAGTCAGACTATGTTAAACCGACCGTTAGTGATCAGTGCGATTCTCATTTTTGCTTGCTCTTGAGATTTCTACGTGTGGGCATAAAAAATCAGAAGAGTTGATTCAGGCAACATGTTTAGTCGACGCTTAAACCTTGAGATGATAGTCTCAGCAGTTGGTGATTCACTGGCCAGATATCGATCGATGATCACTATCATTTCTCACGATCCACTCGTCATCCGCCCCGCTGTCTTAGTGGTCTAAGAGTGTGATGACTTGTCTACACTTTGCCTCAGGCACGTCAGTAAACGACTGGTTGTCTCCAGTAATTGCGCCAATTCTTCCAGTCGGTACGTGCGTATGTGTGCTCACTTGCTTTACGCGACAGCATCAGTCTTATTCGTGCTCTAAGCTGTATCTTAGTGAAAGAAACTGCACACATACATAAGTCCTTTGGACGATTTCGGAGAACAACCTTTGGTTAAGGTCGTAGAGTTTACATAGCATATGCGTTTGCCAGACAGTCCATGAGTCATTAAGTGGCATGAGGCTCGTTGCTAAGTTCTAAGTTGCTAAGCTCGTTGCTTCCGTTCGTTCCAGGCCAAGAAGATTATTTTGGTGTCCGTGATGTCTACCTCCGTGCAGGCGAAGGCTTTCTCCTAGTCTACGCCATCGATGAGATGGAGGGTCTGAAAGAATTGCCTGGATTCATGTAAGTATCCTTACGAAAGTTTTTTTTTTGCTGAAAGCAATGTTGAAGTTTTATGCGCACATGCCTACCCTCACGTGCCTTCCAACCATTGAACTTTACATGCGGCCACTGAATGACTGTGTGAACATGTATGAATGAACTTTGTAACCGTGCTATGTATTTAGTTATGTATTGCCATCCTCTTCCATGTTCCAGCATTGATTTACATCAGCTGGGACTTCATTTCTGTCTGTTGTCATCACGGTCATGTTTACGCCTCTGTTATCTGGTCAGTTGACCGGGTTGTGTCTGTGATAAACAGCGCGCGTTGGTTTGTTCCGATGTAAATATAACGGTCATGACTTAAGTCTTTGAGCTAAGGATCACCGATTCAACTTTCATCTAATCTATGTGAGCCGTTTCATAGTGCTGAAGGAGACGAGAAGTTTGAAGAACAAGTATTTAGAAATTAGTAACCAAAAGTTGCTTTTGTTTAACATGCACTTTCAGTTTCTGTCGGTCCACGCGTGTTTTAGTGAGTATCACATCAACCCTCTCATGCAGCTCGAACCAGCCCCACTTTTAGCACCGATATCACATCTTATATCCTTTTTATTTTCACTCACCACTTAGGTACCACAGATCTCCATTCCCGTTTGCCTCACAACGATGTATGACCATAAAATGCTCATTTTCAGTATTGCAACGGTTGGAACATTTGTTTTGGTGTATTACCAGCGGGTCTGAAATAGGATGGTTATCAAACGAAGTGCATTCCTTTTTTTCATATAGATTGAACATCACCCACAATTGATCGCAGCTGTCGCATTCCCATAGACTTTCCAGTCGGCCCCTTTCGAAATTGTGGGTGATGTTCAATTTATATGAAAACCAAAATCTCCTACTATTCATCATTAATCATTCGTTTTTTATCCAGAGAAGTTTAGCACAATAAATTTTACTCTTTATTCACCGCTATTTTCCCCAAAAGTTTGACCTTATTTTTTCTGGTGCTGACTTCTTCTAACCACAGCGAACAAATTGTTCGGATAAAAGGCACAGACAAACTGCCCATGATTTTGATCGCAAACAAAGTTGATCTGCGTGACACGACTGACGTTTGTCTGATCGATGCTGGCAAGGATTTCGCCCGACAGCACAACATTGAATGCATCGAGACGTCTGCAAAAACGCGATTAAATGTGGATTTTGTAAGTCTGTTTCTCTACGCTGTTTGTGATCAAAATCATGCTGTCTATGGTCTGCACACACGACCGACCACATGCCTCTCTCTCTCCGTTCGTTAATGGCAACAGTCAGATGTCAGCGATATTTGTCTGTTGTGTTTCATGTTAGTTGCGCAAGCCGGTCCTAATACGCTTTGTTTGCCATATGTCACAACAAATGGAAAATTTGGATATCAAAATTTGAAACGTGGTCGAAAATAGCACATAATTTCATAGTCAATACACGTTTATTTTAAACCATCCTCTTGGCACTTCACTAACATCTTACGAGACGGTGTTTTTTGCCTCTATTGAAGTCCAATTATGAGCTAGCCGTCTGACTACCGCTTTCAACCTAACCTTAGCCATGCGTACAGTGGGGCAAACAATTTGATAGCATTTTCAAAATGTGTGAACTATCCCTGCTGCTGTATTGTGAAATGGACACGCTTTTCGGTACACAAATGTCTGCCGTATAGTCTTGAAAAATCTTAGTGCTTCATCCTGACGCATTGTGCAATGTAACCTGAGGTTGTGAACTACTTCACTTGACATTCGTTTTTAAACTCACGTGTAACTATCCTCTGAGCCTATGAACAGGTGGCAATCAACGTCAACAACTCCGAACGTTTTTCATTGATCTGTGTGCAGGAAAGTTGAACGTTTTCTTAGCGTTTATTTGCTGTAAAGGTCAAATGTTCCTCCTTCGCCTCTGTTATAAGGTCTGTATTGCTGATATGGCCATGCTAACCTTGGAGTGAGAAAGGTTGTCTGTTCTTTATTTGATGGTGAAAAAAGATGGGCTAGATCGTCACACGCTTCTCAGCCAACAGACAACCTGCATCGTTTGATACGAGAAATCTTGACCAGTTGGCCAGAATTGGAAAATTTCCTACCAAATGATCCATCAGCCTCATCGGTGGCTATGGATTAGCCTAGATTGAAAGCCCATGGCTGCTTGTCCCCTGTTCAGGATTTAGCTCCTCTTATTATCTGACGGTAACTTATAAGCGTTCGGCCCACGTTTATAGGTCAAACTGATCGTTAATGTCTGACTATTCTCTGTTGAGGTCGATGGAATTGGTAATATTTGAAATTCAAGGATATTCAAAAAAGATAGACGGTCAGGTGACTTTGGTGCTACCCTTGGTAAATTGTCTGAGGCTGACTGTATTGGCATGTTCACTTCTTTTATTGAAGACGTTGGTTTTTGTCATTTAAAGATCATTCCGGTTATCGTATGAAGATATCGTGATCGGCAGGTACACAAGTGGTGCAAAGGGCTGTTATGTTGGATTATCCCAGATTATTTGGTGACGGATCGTTGGAGTTGCGTTTCAGTCTACTTGGTTCTGTTAAGTGACTAACATCCAACGGTGTACAAAGTTTACGACCCGTGAGAGCTTCATCTGGAGTAAAACCACTCTTCACGCCTGCACTTGTCGTGGTCCTACTGGCGAACGAAAACATTTGGATGAGCTTACCTTTCTGTAAACCGTTCTAAAAAGTCTAGGACGGTGAACAGGTATGATGATGTTGGAAAACCGACAGAGTTCATCTAAGTAAACACAAACAAATTGCTTACCGTTATCCAATACCAAGGTTTCACGGAGTTTGTGCTGGTTGACCGTACACCGGACTTCTATGTTAATGGTCATCGCTGTTGTGTGGATCATGGCAATGATTTCTGGCTGTTTGGAGAAGACGGCGATGAGATACACGATATCATCGAATGTGGTCCACTGGGTTAACAAATATCCAAGACCACAAGTTCACCGGATCTTGTCTTGTCTGAGGGCCGGTGCGTTTTGGATTTTTGACTGGCTGCATACAGCGTAAACGTTACTTGATGCACTTCTCAATCTGGGCATCGAGATCGGGCGAGATTACTTGCAAGGGTTTTTATTTGTCCTGCATCTAGATAGTCCGAAAACTGTCTCGGTAGTTTGAATCAGTCTGATTAGCGAACAGTAGATGAGAGTCACTGACACATGGTGAATTATGGTGGGGTGATATTGTTTCGGTTTCTCTAGTTATTAGTTATCGATTTAAGACGTACCAAGTGATCCGTTAAACTATTAGGTCCATCGCTGCGACCTTTTTAATATGTGCAATCCTAAAAGAATTGCGTGAATGGCGTTCTTGAGTATGTGATGAGCATCACTCTTGAAGGGAACACGCAATTAACATGCATCTTCTGTTGTTTTGTCTATTTACAATGAGTTGTAGAAATGCGTCTTTTTTTTCAAAACCTCTCGTCTCATTGGAAACTACAGACGGTCACATTTGGTCACCAATATCCTAGGGACAGACAATTGCAAGCGAATATGACCAGCCGTAAACTAATGACCAAAAAAGGGACGATAAATAAATGAAAACCAAAACCACCGATACGTTAATTAGAAACGAGGAATGGCTCCCTAGTCAGAACAACAATTTATCATGGGATCTTGAGAGAAAAACTTGGTTCTGAAAACGCTCTGCATTTTGACGTCCCTCTTGAGAAGTTGATTCAGCGACACTCGGATTTGGTGTGTTGCCGGTATAACAAAATCCTACGGCTCATGTACCGCCTTCCGGATTTTATCGGGTTCCAGTTATGCGTAGATGAACCAGAGTAGTTTAGTGTGAGCCGCGTGAGGTAGATATATGCGCAGTTGTCCTGTGTCTTCAAGCAATGTAACAGACTCATCTGACACTAGTGCGTTATGTAAATTCCTGGTTGCCCACATCGTGATTAGTTTAACTTCTGTCTTGTTCAGAGGCTTTTACAGGTGACGGTTTGATTGAGTGTACAATTTCCAACTTAGTGTGTGACAGCCGTCAACTCTTTTTTTTTCAATGTAACAGCTGACGCTTTAAGTGGCCTTGATCGCAAACCGTTTCTTGACTGCTTTGCAACTTCTGATGACTTCACGACATTTTGCAGAAGACACTTATCCGATGCAGATTTATATTCCGGATCCATTATGGCACATTAAACTCAGGCTTCACTAATTAAAAAAGCCATACCGAAAACCAAACTCTTTGTTTGTTCGAACACAACTGCTGACAATATGAACACCACTGGATTTACTCATATTATTTTTAATAGCATGTCTAACATCATGTGATTACCCCCGCAAGACGTCGCCAAAGTCCTACATAACCAAGCCTAGGCCAGAGTCTGCATCCCTCGAACCGATCTTGTACATTGTCCAACTGATCGCTGCTTCCAACTCGTCGCTGGCCGAACAAAAGGTGCGCGACTTGACAAGCAGTGGGTTGATGTTTACGAGTCGGGTTTGCATCACGGTCGCCTATGTGCAAGGTCGACCCGCTTAATGACATGTTAAAGTTGCTGATCTCAAAAACACGTCACCGAACCGTATTGTTACTTATTGGATGCTTCCAACACATACGTGTAATGTTACAAAAACACTGGCAATTGAACGTAGGCAGACTCTAATCATCATCCGTGCAACGTGACCGTGTGTACTTCAACCTTGTAAACTTTGTCTCTCAAAGGTAGGTTGATGTCACGTGCACGACATGTAGTGTGAGCAGCAACTGCCATTCAGTTTTTGTCAACTAACTTCATCTGAGAATTTATCCCATTTGGTGTAGCTATCCACGTAAGTTCCTTTTTTGATCATCTGCCACCAGCGCGCTGATGAGCACAGATGCACGCTCCTGCTTGCAAGAACAAAGAGTTTACCGGAACAGCAAGTTGTTGTTTCTTTGTCTACACTTATTCGGTGTTGTCTTACCAAACAACGTTTTTATCGCTTTGCGCTTTTCGGATAAGGACAGACTCATCACATCCACCGTTCAAGATTTTCCAGCAGCCTGCAGTCAGTTGGATGGAGCCTATCTAGGCATTTTGAACTATGTACCAAGTCATCGCTTACTGTTTCAGAATGATATACTAGTCACGTTCGTCAGTTTTGGTTCACGAGACTACCTATTTTTGTGATCATGATTTGATTAAGTCGCGTCAATAGCGTGACTGTTTTTCTTTGTTACGGTATTCTCTAGTCTAGTGTTATACACGTGCACAGCACAAATATTGCTGCCTGTAATGATGTTACAAATGTTATTCTTGTGGCCTGTTCGTTCCTAGATATTCCACAAGTTGGCACGGGATATTCGACAACGCCAGTTGGCTTTGTCCCAGCGGCCTAAACAGGCCACAACCAAGAAGCCGCGCAAACGGTGTACGATTTTGTGAATCGACTGCTCCGAACGCCTGCCAAAAACCCACTGATCAGCCGTCGTGCATGTCGTCTAGAGCACGGTGCACCTGGCCGCGTACCCCTTCCTACCCGTTCAGTTCTCGTCCGTTGGAGCATCCCTGTTCCCGGTTAATTCTTTATTGATTGCTTGGTTCACATTCGTGTCTTTTATTGATTCCTTGCACGCTCGGTCGCTGTCTTAACTGATTTCCCGAGGCATCGTTAGGCATTTGTTTCGTTTTACACATTCTCCGTTCCGCTTCATTCCCATCTGTTCACTGTGGTTATCGTTGTGTGTGTGTCTTTTCTTGCATACACGTCCCCAGCCGTCTTACCTTCTATCACCTCGATCCACCGCTCACTCGCTTTGTTCCATTCCGTTTTCAGTTTCCGACATGCCCGCTTGGTATCAAATGAACAATTTAACCCCTCTCCACTGCAATGTGTTAATCAATCTTCAGCTACGTGATCATTTCAACGTATTTGTATGTATGACACCGCATGTCTCGGTACGGATCGCATTTTGCAATGACTACTCGTCCCCGTCCGACTGTATCGGATTTTCCGGCACTCCTCACATGATTCGATTCTGTTTGATGTTTGTGTCCACTTTTGGTCCTTTGCATCCACCCGAGCACTAGCAACCATAATGAGATCGCCCATACATGGTTATAAGTTTTTCCGACAGACAAATCGACGAGCCCAAGTCGTCCAAACCGGTCGAGCCCCTCGAGTTGGAATTAGCATCGGACACGTAACATGTACTGTCGCCCGTGAACGATACATAGTTGACCTTGTAGCTGGAATGTACTTCCGCAAACTCTTCTAACTAAGCGAGCAGTTAGTTACACCAACGGTCTGTAAAACGAATACCGTTACTAATATTATTTCGAGGACGTTTTTTTACGAAGACTCTTTAAATGCGACTCGTTGTTTGGTTTCGTACCATTGAATTCCTTTTCCAGCTTCGTCAGTATTTTGAATGCGTGAAAGTCAGATTGAGTTGAACTTCAAAGTACCGACTGTTGACAATATCTGCATGTGTTGTCACCAATTTACAGCATTTCACCTGTCACTACTTACTCCAGAGTTGCTTGTGAGTTCACAAAATATGTCCGACGTGTTTACTCTGCTCTTAACGATTTCGAATGAACAGAGTAACAATTGGCATTTTCGTTTTTGTAGCGACGAGTTGATCCTTCTTTTTAACACCACCATCACAGTTTTATTCCGCGAGTATGCACTCGGATAAATTAACTATCAGCGTTTAGACCAATGCTTCACGAAAGCTGCAGTGAATTTTCTACTATTCACACGCTTCCGTGAATCTCAAAGTAATCAGGCAGTTAATAACGTATTTCACGTTAACGAGTGAATAACAGGGCGGGATAACGTGATAACGCGTTTGACTGAACCTGGATGTGGTGATGACTTAAGTTCTCTCATCAGCATATTTCGTTCTCGGTTACGGATAGATTTTGACCGAGTCGATTAAAACACTTCCTTTCCATATACGCCAACGTTTTTGGCGCGTTTTATCCTCACCTCCCCAGCTATTTCGTCGATAGACAACGTAAATAACCAGCCCCCTCTATCAGGTCATTAACTTGAAAGGTGCATCCTCAGACCAACTGTTTAGAATTAAGCCAAAGGATACATACTATACCATTAACGTCCTCGTTCTGTCTGCAGTCCGAAGTGAATCGTCCATAAGGATTCTCATTTTATCCGGACGAACATTCACGAACTCGTTTCGACGCATCGTAGCTAGTAAAGTTAGCCTTAGTTCCCACAACTTAAGTGTCTGAAAGTTCTCATTTTTCCGACGGTAAAGTAGATATGTTTCAAATGCATCTGTACTCCTTTTCTGATACCTACTTACGGGCCATATTTCGACCCCTTCGCTTACATTATGCTGATGTGATGCAATTATCATCTCGTCGGTGATCATTAGGATCAGCTGCTTGCAGATACCACTTCCAACCCCTTCCACGATTGTGGTGGATGCATACTTTTTTATGAGTTCGTCACAACTTGCTGATCCATTTTGGCCTATGGGAAAATTGAATGCAATAGTTTGAGACAATTCAAGAGGAAGTGTTTTATCTAATCATTCAGGGGCGTTGGTTTATATAAGTAAGTGTAATATAGAAGAGTCTTCTTATCTACTCAAAGAAGATAGTAGCTTGTTGCTGCGTCACTGGACCATTCGCAAGCTGTTGTTTACGGACATACGTGTACCCTTTACTTACAACGGTGGGAGAACTGTAGTAGACGACCACGGTTTCAATATCGCTCAACCAAAAATCGAACTAGACATCAACATGGATAAGGCACTGTTTTTAAGCATTCTTCGGGTGCAAGTACCATGCCCATAGTTCAGACTAACGATAACGATGAAGGTGTCCACCGCTGCACTGTTTATCTCAACAGCAATCTAACTACGGATCCGCTGTCGGATCGTGAGTTAGAATGTTTGACGTTGTATTGAGATGCTTTGAGAGGTGCATCTAACGCAGTTACGGCTTAACGATGGAAAAAGGAGGCACTCATCTACAGGGGGAGTACATCACAAATACTCTTGTATGACGACCAAATGTGGACGGTGTACTAACAGAATGAGCAATACCTGAGCCAATTTCACCTACAAATAGTGCGGTGTCATCTAGCCGTTCGATCAGGTGCGGTCCCAAACACAGAAGTTTACCTCCGCATAGGCATGGATGGAGTCGAAGCCGCTAATTTCCATGATTAAGGCAAAAAGTGGATTCCGAAAGAGCGAGTGCACGTGCAACTTAAAACAAGCAGTCGAAGCCATGACGGAAAGGAGCAGGTCTACGGGAACCTTATTCAGGTAAATTTTTCACGGCGCACTACGGAATGCAAATCCTAGGAGGACCCGGGCGTGAACCGGATTATATGGAGGAGGAGCAGATGAAAGTTGCAGCGGTGAAAACTCGGCAGCAGTAGATTCAGAGGAGCGATGCGTAAAGAATCTACCGGTACCGTTAACGGTATTGGCGTGACTGTTCGACATCGTGGCGAATGCGCTGATTGTCTTTGACGGGTGAGTGGTCAACGTACCCACAGCAAATTATATATGCAAGAATGACATGCATGTTAGGAGTAGATAAGAAGACTCTTCTATATTACACTTACTTATATAAAC
>LOND01001981.1:43163-61589 GCA_014220965.1 Paragonimus kellicotti | reverse complement strand
GGGTGGAATTCTGCGCTAATGCACAGAGTTCATGAAAAATCCATCTAAAGCATACTCTGTGATCTTACACATGGGCGATGAGGTAATGCATTGTTTACCAAATGCTTGGATAAACATCATTAGGCTAATTTGATTGAGGACCACCTCGAAGCAATGCGTTCAGTTCAGAGAATTGACAGACTATCTGTTATCCTGTCACGCGATTCGACCCCTATAAATAAAGAGAGCGCGCATTGTCTTATGAAACACCTAATCTCAATGTCGGTGGCGTGCGCCTCACTCCTGGCTACTTCAGACATACATCCGGCAATAAAATTATAAAACCACTCAATAGTTGCCACAAGAGACCTTGGAGTCATAATATTGAAATGTTATTCGACGCCCGTGCTGTCCCAAAAAATGATTACGACAAAAGTCTGAGACCTCTCTTCGATGGGCGTAGAATAGTTTCATTTGCGAAACATGTGTGCATGATTGTGTATCGAAAAGGACAACACCTGGTCTGAACGTATGATCTCACATACTGATGAGTAGTAGAGGATTTTCGTTTTCCTATAAATTGAACATCACCCAGAATTGATCGCAGACGTCACAAGCGAAAGTGGTTGAGCGTTCACATATGATAATTCGGTCGTGCCTAATGTGAGGTCAATGGCGCAGTGGTCAACGGTTGCCTCATGAAAGCGTGGCCGGAGTTCTAGTCCCGGCAGTGGCAAGGATATGCACTACTGACGAGCTCTAATGAGAGCGAAACTCGAGTCTAGTGCTTCTTTCGAAAGGGGCCGACTGGATAGTCTATGGGAATGCGACAGCTGCGATCAATTGTGGGTGATGTTCAATCTATATGGTCTCATATACATGACGATGTGGATAACGCAAGCATAGATCGGAAATACGAAGTCGAATTGGTCATTTTTGCCACGAACAGGAATAGCCAGAGAGGCTAGGTTAGTTCTAGTTCGATCAAATCGCAAGAAGCGAAGCATACCGAGTTCAGAATATTAATAGTTTGGCTCTTCCGCAAACGTGTCTTCAGCGTGTTGCTACAACATTTCAAGCCACACGCGTAATATACCAGCAAAACAATACACACATTCCATGCCATAAAAATGTGGTTTCTCTTTCGCTGTGTACAAGCGTTAGACTAGAACGCCTGTAGACTCGAGCAAGGCTCAATGAAGAAGGATTACTAGGGCATGATTACACATAAGAATCTACATCTCCACGATGGATTTGAGGATGTTTTCAGATTGGACTGGCGTAATGCGAACCCAACCCACATCGATCAACTTGTGATGAGCATACCAAAACCATGTGCCGAGGTCACCAAATGAAATGGAAGAACTATGTCCTACTAGCAGTCTCCGAGAGACCACAGGGGAGAAGTGGTCTTGGAGTTTTTCACGGCTGTCTTTATCAATCGAGAAAGAATGAACGAGCATTTAAGGTGGCGTTGAGGCTTTCCCTTTAGTTTCCGAATGTTCCGGCCTCGTTTTTGAGTAGTTTGTTGCTCACAAACGATGTTGCCTGTTTGACAACTGCATGAAGTACAACCGGGATTGAGACCGTTGGTAATCTTTTATTGGTACAATGTTTTAATCAGTGCGCATTTTGTTTTTCGTTTTACAAACAGTTATCTGAGAATTCTAATCATTTCACCCACATGGATGATTTTATTTCAGCATCTTGCAATAGTGCCAACAATGTATCTGTGAGCATAACGAAAATATATCCGCGAACACACGACACGTGTTATTGCGAAGACGTCCGGTTGTCGATTGAATATGGGGTTTATAATGCTTTCGACCTTATTGTGTGGGTCGGCGATCCAATCCAGTCGTATGGTGTATTTGTGACATCATTATTCTGGACCACTGACTGATCAGTAGAGCCAGAAGAAGTATACATGTCCTTCACTTCGACATTCTGTCTGGTATTAGATGCCTTCTCTCATCTTCACTACAACTGATACGACCACCTGCACAATATTCATTAAACCAAAGAATAATATTGATTTTGAAATGCGACTAACCGTTTACCTGGACGTTCAAGAAAGTGGGCCCAATTTAATCAAATGCGTAAACATTGATCAGTTACTACTGGTATCGGATTTATAATGAAAAATCTGCTGAATAACTTCATCTAATTTTATGGAAGAACCCTACTACTTTTGTAAAGATCTTCCGGCGTACAGCTCTCCACCGAAATTTTGTTACTGTATAACTGAGGTTTGTCTTGGTTACGAAGTCGTGGTGAGATAATCAGACTACGACAAAGAGCATACGTGCGTGTCGTGTAACCAGCATATGACTGCCAAAATATCGATGTTAACAGGTGGATTTGTTCATTACGCTTGACAAAGTTTATCGGTTGTTCATATTCTGGTGTGTTCCCGTGGATGAACTTTGGACCAACAGTGTGAGTTGAGTACACTCTACGGTCCAATCATCACATAAAATCAATTAGCCGAACACTCGTCGATTCAAGCAAAAACTACCCGAATCAATTTAACACACAAGATTCGCACGCCTTCTCATAAGTTTGACTCCTATATCTTTGTTCGATGTGTGCACATTAGAACACGTACACTGCATGAACGGGTTGCTGACACTGGGCACCTCCGCTCGTTGACCTGTCCAGTTTTATGGGGTAGCTGTTGACCTTGAAAAACAACCATTACAATTTGGTGATGTTTGCTATTCAAACTTTTGAGATTGCCTGTAAGGTGAACGTGGTGAGATACAATGTCATCTGGATCGATATTTGAATTGTCCTCGTCTCACAATCAAACGTGACATGGAGATTCGGTCACACTAAGGAGGAAGTTGCAACCAATAGACACTGGCGGAATTGGAGACGGACTAATTGGGCTCCATGCCACGTCTCGTTTGGCGACAAAAGAGCGAATTGAGATTGGCTTCCTGGTTTTCAGAAATGATCGCAGCGTTGTTGAGCTGCGTGATACCAGACGCTTATCATTCTGTGAAGCACTTAGGAAATGGTTTTAAGGTTTTTGTGGAAACCGTCAATCTGTGACAGAATGCACATCAGAATCTCATGGATGGAGACTAGCAAACACGTAATTTGCATTCTCTATCCTTGGAGACGTGTTTTCAGCATTATTACGAGCTCATGAAGAGACACCACCCAGGTGGGTGAAACGTTTACCAGTCTGGAGTGGTCTATCTGCAACTACAAATATGAGGTCAGGCGTCAAGCAAAATTTTTAACAGCATTCTATATTTTTCAAGGTACAAACTACGCACCGTACTGTTGGATGGAAAACCGACAGATAGTCCTGTGTTTACACACACGTATGCTAACTCACGCCAGGCGGGTCATACTTCATACTAACTAATCATGTGTAGTGCAAGTGCTTACTGAGTCATCAGTCGACTATTGATCGCTTGACTTTGGTTATTCATCTCATATATGCCTATGCCGTCTAACCAATCAACGCACACTGCAGTTTGGTGGTTTAACAACTCACGTGAACCGCTGTCGGTTGTAGTGCCGGAAAGGCGTCCACTTTCCAATTAGAAGCAGGGTTTACGTGCGTGCGTTCATTCACTTTTGTTCTATTGACTGGAGATCTAACCCATTCATGCGTTAGATGCATCCAGACTCGGTATTACATCACTGCTGTCATCATCAATTAGCTGGCATCAAATGGACAGATTGTGTAAGCAATGCGATAGTCCGTGGGATCGTATTTGAGAAATGTGATCGATAATCGCGATGATGAAAATTCACAGTCCTTACTGACTGAGTCACGAGTTACATATATCGACGGAACATCTGCAGCACCGCATATTGTTCAGCTTGGTTGTTGATAGTTGAACGAAACCTCAGCATGGTCACCGTCTATATAAGCTTTGACTGTCCCACTGTGCAAGGTTGGTAGGTACCGTTTATATGGTTGACGAGTTCGCGACCATCCACACTGCTGTTCGGAAGCACTGTTTTGTATAGTGGTGTGCCGCGGTCCATGGCGGACCCCTATCCACGAAATTGTTGACTGTTCTTTTTCATGAAGCTCCATCGTTTCTCCTCTTTTTTGTTCTTATATGTTTATTTATTTGTTACTCTGCGGATCATTGTCACGACGAACGGCAGCTCGGGTCATACGACCCACAGAAACGGCTCAAGGCCGAAAGGGATAATGATGTTGAAGCCGAAACATATGTCACAAGTGGGTAGTATGACAAGTCTGTTGATTATACAGCGACCGGTTTGTTAAGAATCCGGGCTTTGGCTGAGTTCGAATCCACGACAATAGCCATATACTCTTATGTTATGTGACCTGCCAGCCTGAACTAGTGAAGTCACGTCTGCAGCCTGGAGGTTCTATATTGGACTAGGTTACTCATCCAATCCACTATGTTATACGGAACTTCCAAATGATCCAGGAGATGGATCGACATGATAGTGCTATCTCGGACAACCAATACTGGCATTCACCAACGTGACTTTTGAGTAGCTTCATTGTTTGGTGTTACCCGCTTGTGTGTATGTGTGTGTAACGTTCTTTGCCAGCCAGAATAGGAAAAAAGCTAAGATTCGGTAGCGAGGTTTAGGCGTTAGCCAAACCAATGCAAAATCGGTTACAATCTGTCTGTTTTGTTGGCGAAGTATCAGTAAAATGTGTTGCGGCCAATTTTGACGATTCTAAATGAATGAATGCAAAATATTCATCTAGGGTGGTAGGCGAGACTGTTCGCATACAACCTCCCTAACTCAAAAGAATGGAGTTGCCATATGGTCCAGTCGTGGAAAACGGAGCTACTACAGTGTGAGGAAAGGTATCATGTGAGAATGAGATGGTACACCAAATGGATGCTCTCACCAACAATATAGAATCGCGAAGTCATCGTCCAGCAGTGTTTTCTTAACGATAAGTCCCCGTAGTAAAATCCAGTTCCCAGTTTGACTGCCTTCTCTTCTATTCACTAAGTGCGTACAGTCTTTCTTCATCCCACACAAACCTACATCCTACACGTATGCTCCCAATCCAGCTAACTTCATGTCTCTTTTTTCAGTCTTGATTTCCTTTCATAACTTTGGCTTGGTTTTGCAGCCGAACTTCTTCTCTCTCGAGAGTTTCTTATGTTTCTATCCCGATTAGATAAGGGTTTATTTTGGACAGTCATCTGGCTACGGCTCATGTACCGCCTTCCGGATTTTATCGGGTTCCAGTTATGCGTAGATGAACCAGAGTAGTTTAGTGTGAGCCGCGTGAGGTAGATATATGCGCAGTTGTCCTGTGTCTTCAAGCAATGTAACAGACTCATCTGACACTAGTGCGTTATGTAAATTCCTGGTTGCCCACATCGTGATTAGTTTAACTTCTGTCTTGTTCAGAGGCTTTTACAGGTGACGGTTTGATTGAGTGTACAATTTCCAACTTAGTGTGTGACAGCCGTCAACTCTTTTTTTTTCAATGTAACAGCTGACGCTTTAAGTGGCCTTGATCGCAAACCGTTTCTTGACTGCTTTGCAACTTCTGATGACTTCACGACATTTTGCAGAAGACACTTATCCGATGCAGATTTATATTCCGGATCCATTATGGCACATTAAACTCAGGCTTCACTAATTAAAAAAGCCATACCGAAAACCAAACTCTTTGTTTGTTCGAACACAACTGCTGACAATATGAACACCACTGGATTTACTCATATTATTTTTAATAGCATGTCTAACATCATGTGATTACCCCCGCAAGACGTCGCCAAAGTCCTACATAACCAAGCCTAGGCCAGAGTCTGCATCCCTCGAACCGATCTTGTACATTGTCCAACTGATCGCTGCTTCCAACTCGTCGCTGGCCGAACAAAAGGTGCGCGACTTGACAAGCAGTGGGTTGATGTTTACGAGTCGGGTTTGCATCACGGTCGCCTATGTGCAAGGTCGACCCGCTTAATGACATGTTAAAGTTGCTGATCTCAAAAACACGTCACCGAACCGTATTGTTACTTATTGGATGCTTCCAACACATACGTGTAATGTTACAAAAACACTGGCAATTGAACGTAGGCAGACTCTAATCATCATCCGTGCAACGTGACCGTGTGTACTTCAACCTTGTAAACTTTGTATACCGTCTTCTGGTTGTGATGTTCATATGACCTGAGTAACCCCACTGATATCGCCGCGAGACCACCTAACCGATCGGATTTCGTAACAAGCTTTCCTATGCAATGAGGACGCGTCCGGTGATAGCAATCTATATCTGTCAATAGCTGAAACATATCCCCTTTGGGCTATACAGAACTAGCATTTTGCTGAGTGGTTACTGAAATTAAGCTAACCATGACGACGAATTCGTATCTTATGGAATGGAGGGTTGCTCTGCATAGTCTATGTGAACATTCGTTAAACCAGTCTTGGTTCCAACATTTTCACCCATCATCACGTGGTGGACATTTATGTCAGCTGCGTTGACCCAGAGGGTTATGCTGACCAGGGTTTCCACTATTTCAAATACAAACACGTTAAAGTGAAGCAGTCAGGCGAAGGATTTGTGCCGAACTAATAGTGAAATAGACTTGATTTTCTGGACATAAAACATCCATTTTTTCAGTATAGTTGCAGCACTACTGTCCTCCGCGTTTGGAGGCAGGGAGCCTGAACGAGTAACTTCAGACAAAGAACATTTCCATCTCCCAACGGTTGACCGTGACAGATAGACTAAAAATTTACGGCGCTTCTCGTAGACCCGATGTCACTCTGAATGTATCTGTTACGCGTAGCAACAGTAGGAATGAAAAGTCAGTCTTATTCACTACACCCCAAGCCAGGCAAACCACACTCTGCTAAGTTTGAATCGTTGGCGTCCGTCATCAATATCGTTTATTCTGTTACCAACCTAAGAGCTTTGCATGAAATGTTCGAATCTAACTCCCTTCGTCTCACAAAAAATTGAAAAGTAGCCGAAATTATGGTTGTTCCAGCAAACCAATAAACTCATCTTCACTTTCTTCCTCAGCTTTCAATGCTTATCTCTTTAGGCTGAATTAACGGGTAAACATTGGAAATTTTAACTTTTGTGCTCCCTGATAAATATGTCAGCAAGCTGCTCTGGCGAGCTATCTCTTAAGTCTGAAACTGGATGTGTGTTGTGTCTTCAAAACGCGCCTTTACAATCCCGGCGTTGTCATTCGCTCTTGGATAGTCCTACGGATTGTGATGATGATGTTGAAGCCAAATTTCACGAGCAAACTGAGCATTAAAACAAAGTGAGGCTTGTTCGACTGGATCCCAGTGAATGGTCGCTTATGTGCCATCGAACTCGGGAAATCCGCCAAGGTCCGTCGACGCACATCGGAAGGATGCTTTTCATTTGTCGTGTTTGCACACGCTTCAACAGACACAGTTCAGACGCTACTTAGAATGCTTTTTTTTTTACTTTCTGAGACCAGCGAAATATCCGAACATCATGGCGTTTGCTAAAATTCAACTGCCTAGCTCTGGAAGTGAATCGACTGAACGGCAGACACGGTACCCGAGCGTGACCTGCTGATACCGGCGATCATCTGTTGCAATTATGCACACCTCTTGGGTCTTACATATCGAATGGTGTACTTTAGCACAAGAGACAGTAAATTCAGTTAAAGACTGTCTTGTCGATCTCCAATATAAATACACATTGACCACGTCGCCGTCAGCCACCACTCTGACGCTGCTTTCCTAATGACTCGTCCACTTTAAATTAGCCGCCAAGACTCAAATAATGCCGCTGTTCTTGCCCGCTTTGGTTTTTGTTTGCTCTGAGATCACTTGTTCATACGAAAATTGTGCTACGATGGTGTACGAAACTACTATCAAACAGTACTGACAGCCAGACTGCCCAGGATAAAACAGTGTTCTGATGCAGACGAATACCGGCCATAAATCTCAACAACCATTTGAACAACTTTTGAAGGAGTGTGTTCTGAATTAGTACCCACGATGAAGCAGGAGTAGCGTTCCAGAAAAGCTGACAAACAAGTTATGACCGACCTCTCCCAGTTATGGATAGGATAAAAACTGCCGTAAACCGAAACGAAACTGACGAAAGACATACGCAGTGATTATGAAAATTAATAAGTCAAGCCAGCTAGAGAGCTGAAAAAGGCCGTTTCATCAAAGAAAGGTCGGAAACTACATTCTGTGACCGTGAATAAGGTGTCAGCGAGATTATATATCAAACGATGGCTCATCTATTCGAAGCTCATCATGGCACCGTGACATATGGGAAGCTACACATTTCAACAAACAGTTAACATGGTCTGTATCAGATCATACAGCTTCCCCGTCAGAAATCGAAGTGGATTTGTATCTTAAATTACGGGGGCATAATGAAGCTTCAGGCCCGGACCGTACACTTTCAGCTCTTTTCAAACATGGTGATCAGATATTGTATGAATTGATTGAAGAAATTCGCCATGGGTGACGCCTATCATTGATGATCATTCTCATTTTCAAAAAGATGTCCGAACATCACGTGACAACGCAGGTATATTAGCCTCGTTTCTGTCTCATTCATGATGTTCACGGGTCTCATAATGTGGCTGCTTCTGAAACACAGAACCAGATAAGAGAAGATCAAGCAGGTTTCGCATATGGTCGCGGATGTGTCGATCATACCTCCATCATGCTACAAACACTGAACAATTGGCACTTCTTTCCTAAGCCAACGTTCGTGGCCTTCCAGTGTCTGATTCGGTTTGCCCGATATGTTCCCTGAGGGTCTCATCATCGCGTGAGAACCCCATTGAAATTTGGCTGTTTACCCGAAATGGTTGCCCGTTCACTTTGAGTACAGAGTGCATATTCGTGGGCAGGTTTCTCATGCGTTCTTCAGTTCAAACGGCACTTGACAGAGGTTTTCGACCCTCCTCTTCAATTACGAAGTGGAGGATATTCCGAAAGAGATTCGCAGTTATGCTTCTGTCGGGACTTTGTTCGTTGACTTTGAAAGCGAGTTGTTAAACCACCAAACTGCAGTGTGCGTTGATTGGTTAGACGGCATAGGCATATATGAGATGAATAACCAAAGTCAAGCGATCAATAGTCGACTGATGACTCAGTAAGCACTTGCACTACACATGATTAGTTAGTATGAAGTATGACCCGCCTGGCGTGAGTTAGCATACGTGTGTGTAAACACAGGACTATCTGTCGGTTTTCCATCCAACAGTGCGTAGTTTGCACCTTCAAAATGTAGAATGCTGTTAAAAATTTTGCTTGACGCCTGACCTCATATTTGTAGTTGCAGATAGACCACTCCAGACTGGTAAACGTTTCACCCACCTGGGTGGTGTCTCTTCATGAGCTCGTAATAATGCTGAAAACACGTCTCCAAGGATAGAGAATGCAAATTACGTGTTTGCTAGTCTCCATCCATGAGATTCTGATGTGCATTCTGTCACAGATTGACGGTTTCCACAAAAACCTTAAAACCATTTCCTAAGTGCTTCACAGAATGATAAGCGTCTGGTATCACGCAGCTCAACAACGCTGCGATCATTTCTGAAAACCGGAAACCAATCTCAATTCGCTCTTTTGTCGCCAAACGAGACGTGGCATGGAGCCCAATTAGTCCGTCTCCAATTCCGCCAGTGTCTATTGGTTGCAACTTCCTCCTTAGTGTGACCGAATCTCCATGTCACGTTTGATTGTGAGACGAGGACAATTCAAATATCGATCCAGATGACATTGTATCTCACCACGTTCACCTTACAGGCAATCTCAAAAGTTTGAATAGCAAACATCACCAAATTGTAATGGTTGTTTTTCAAGGTCAACAGCTACCCCATAAAACTGGACAGGTCAACGAGCGGAGGTGCCCAGTGTCAGCAACCCGTTCATGCAGTGTACGTGTTCTAATGTGCACACATCGAACAAAGATATAGGAGTCAAACTTATGAGAAGGCGTGCGAATCTTGTGTGTTAAATTGATTCGGGTAGTTTTTGCTTGAATCGACCGGGTGGAATTCTGCGCTAATGCACAGAGTTCATGAAAAATCCATCTAAAGCATACTCTGTGATCTTACACATGGGCGATGAGGTAATGCATTGTTTACCAAATGCTTGGATAAACATCATTAGGCTAATTTGATTGAGGACCACCTCAAAGCAATGCGTTCAGTTCAGAGAATTGACAGACTATCTGTTATCCTGTCACGCGATTCGACCCCTATAAACAAAGAGAGCGCGCATTGTCTTATGAAACACCTAATCTCAATGTCGGTGGCGTGCGCCTCACTCCTGGCTACTTCAGACATACATCCGGCAATAAAATTATAAAACCACTCAATAGTTGCCACAAGAGACCTTGGAGTCATAATATTGAAATGTTATTCGACGCCCGTGCTGTCCCAAAAAATGATTACGACAAAAGTCTGAGACCTCTCTTCGATGGGCGTAGAATAGTTTCATTTGCGAAACATGTGTGCATGATTGTGTATCGAAAAGGACAACACCTGGTCGACGGTTAGAAGCTACTTATTCATGATGGTCTGATATCTGTCATATTCAACCATACTGATGGTCAGTTCAAGCGCAGGAGCACATGGGTATAGTGTTCGGGTTTGGTGGTTGCAAAAAGATCTTATAATATTGTTAGATACATCACCCAGAATTGATCGCAGACGTCACAAGCGAAAGTGGTTGAGCGTTCACATATGATAATTCGGTCGTGCCTAATGTGAGGTCAATGGCGCAGTGGTCAACACGGTTGCCTCATGAAAGCGTGGCCGGAGTTCTAGTCCCGGCAGTGGCAAGGATATGCACTACTGACGAGCTCTAATGAGAGCGAAACTCGAGTCTAGTGCTTCTTTCGAAAAGGGGCCGACTGGATAGTCTATGGGAATGCGACAGCTGCGATCAATTGTGGGTGATGTTCAATCTATATGGTCTCATATACATGACGATGTGGATAACGCAAGCATAGATCGGAAATACGAAGTCGAATTGGTCATTTTTGCCACGAACAGGAATAGCCAGAGAGGCTAGGTTAGTTCTAGTTCGATCAAATCGCAAGAAGCGAAGCATACCGAGTTCAGAATATTAATAGTTTGGCTCTTCCGCAAACGTGTCTTCAGCGTGTTGCTACAACATTTCAAGCCACACGCGTAATATACCAGCAAAACAATACACACATTCCATGCCATAAAAATGTGGTTTCTCTTTCGCTGTGTACAAGCGTTAGACTAGAACGCCTGTAGACTCGAGCAAGGCTCAATGAAGAAGGATTACTAGGGCATGATTACACATAAGAATCTACATCTGCACGATGGATTTGAGGATGTTTTCAGATTGGACTGGCGTAATGCGAACCCAACCCACATCGATCAACTTGTGATGAGCATACCAAAACCATATGCCGAGGTCACCAAATGAAATGGAAGAACTATGTCCTACTAGCAGTCTCCGAGAGACCACAGGGGAGAAGTGGTCTTGGAGTTTTTCACGGCTGTCTTTATCAATCGAGTAAGAATGAACGAGCATTAGTTAAGGCTGGCGTTGAGGCTTTCCCTTTAGTTTCCGAATGTTCCCGGCCTCGTTTTTGAGTAGTTTGTTGCTCACAAACGATGTTGCCTGTTTGACAACTGCATGAAGTACAACCGGGATTGAGACCGTTGGTAATCTTTTATTGGTACAATGTTTTAATCAGTGCGCATTTTGTTTTTCGTTTTACAAACAGTTATCTGAGAATTCTAATCATTTCACCCACATGGATGATTTTATTTCAGCATCTTGCAATAGTGCCAACAATGTATCTGTGAGCATAACGAAAATATATCCGCGAACACACGACACGTGTTATTGCGAAGACGTCCGGTTGTCGATTGAATATGGGGTTTATAATG
Organism: Paragonimus kellicotti; assembly: GCA_014220965.1. NCBI lineage: Eukaryota > Metazoa > Platyhelminthes > Trematoda > Plagiorchiida > Troglotrematidae > Paragonimus > Paragonimus kellicotti. The sequence goes on along the minus strand of LOND01001981.1, from coordinate 49,734 downwards.
CTTTCGACCTTATTGTGTGGGTCGGCGATCCAATCCAGTCGTATGGTGTATTTGTGACATCATTATTCTGGACCACTGACTGATCAGTAGAGCCAGAAGAAGTATACATGTCCTTCACTTCGACATTCTGTCTGGTATTAGATGCCTTCTCTCATCTTCACTACAACTGATACGACCACCTGCACAATATTCATTAAACCAAAGAATAATATTGATTTTGAAATGCGACTAACCGTTTACCTGGACGTTCAAGAAAGTGGGCCCAATTTAATCAAATGCGTAAACATTGATCAGTTACTACTGGTATCGGATTTATAATGAAAAATCTGCTGAATAACTTCATCTAATTTTATGGAAGAACCCTACTACTTTTGTAAAGATCTTCCGGCGTACAGCTCTCCACCGAAATTTTGTTACTGTATAACTGAGGTTTGTCTTGGTTACGAAGTCGTGGTGAGATAATCAGACTACGACAAAGAGCATACGTGCGTGTCGTGTAACCAGCATATGACTGCCAAAATATCGATGTTAACAGGTGGATTTGTTCATTACGCTTGACAAAGTTTATCGGTTGTTCATATTCTGGTGTGTTCCCGTGGATGAACTTTGGACCAACAGTGTGAGTTGAGTACACTCTACGGTCCAATCATCACATAAAATCAATTAGCCGAACACATGTGAATAGATCTCATTGTTTTCTGGTTCCTTGTGACATAAGTGGTATGTTTTGCTCACTTCTTCCATTTGTTTTATGGCACTTCTCATCCACCATCCTTTCGTCGTTTTTGAAACCATATAAACACCACGGGGGTCATTACTCATTGATTCCGGAGCTAGTCGTACTTTACTCTACATGATTACATTCAAGTTTCAGCGCTAACCTTAAACCGTTTTGTTTGTTTAATTATTCCGACCCAAGAAGTCAAAAAATCGCCCCCAACGCAACATTCAGTTAATGGACATAATTTTGTCGTGAAAAGAATTTCAAAACGTACTTTTCGTTCTCGTTGTATATTATGAAAAAAGATGAGTAACAAGAAGGCGAAATGACCAAAACTTGTTCTATATTCACAAACTGGCAGGGTCAGAGAAGCAACACTGGCCTGTCTCTAATCGGTCAGCCATAATGAGCAGAAATTCCGCGGTCTGACTGAGTAGTCTGGCAATTGTGAGTTCTGTCATACCCTGTGATCCATTTGTTTAGATAGACGGACAAACATACCGGACTTTGGGTAATCGGTTCGTTACCAGTTGATCCTTTCGGTGCTCTGAGGGGGATTGTTGTCAGTGAGTTTGTATCCGGAACCATCCGATTACATGGCCTGCACACCAGTGGAACTGGATTTACAGTGATCGGTATCTGATTCGGTGAGATATGTTGGGCGTTTGTACTGACCACTGAAGTGTTTTTTGTCTGATTCATCAATAGCCTGTGATACTGTGAATTTAACGGTTATCAGCGCTTCAGTACGAGCTGCTTACTCCGAGCTCCCGACTCAGGTTCTCTTTTTCTTGCTCGTAAATTTGTTCTGCTACGCGAGTAGCTATGCCAGCACTCAGATATCGAGCACTTATCCGTACACATGGCTCACCGTGTTTCTTCTTCGCATTCCTGCGGCAGGCTTTCAGATAAGCGCATATTCTTTCTCGATGAAATGATTCACCAAATTCGGGAAAGTTCCTGACCAACACAGACTGCAAGCTGTTCAGTGCGGATTTCGGTTGATGCGAAAAGGTTACTGTCCTGTCCATAAATTCATCCACCAGTTTGCGTAGAAGCAGCTTTATGAAATCAGGACAAACAGTTTATTATACAGTAACTTACATTGTACGTAATCTCTCTTTCAGAGTAATGCTTACGTTCAAATTGCTCGTCAAACATCCCTTGAAGTCTCGTCGGCTTAAGTTGCAACAATAAACTTGAAATGCTCTTACGTCGGAATCGTTTAGTGCATCTATCATGCCATTGCGTGGGACAGATACTAGTGTTTGCGAAGCGTTCGCCAAAATCTGAAACAGTTCAAAATGAGTGTTGTAGAATTCACTTCTGAATAAACCGGCGACTGGTTGTCCGAACATTCATCGTGCTCTTCGTGTAAATCTGAGGTTTTGTGTTGTTTTGCGATCCAGCCGTTTTCGGTTTGGAGATGAAGTTCGCTGTTCGACGCACACATGTCAGCATCCACACTTTGTCCAGATTCGCGATAGGGTATGATGGCATTAATCATTCCTAAACTTACCCACTCATTCCTTCCGGATTCAAATTCGCCAACCAGGTTGTCGAGTCACCAACTCAGTGGTTGCTTCGATGATTAGGCTGCTGTGTGTGTGTGTGTGTGCACACGTGCATACCACACAGCTCTATCGATCGGTGCAAAAGCTTGGCCTGTGGGCGGCAGAGTCAAAATCGGCCGCCTATCGATCCTGTACACAGATGAATGTCTGTGCGTTATTTGGACAGCTGGCAGTCTGTAGCTCTGTTTATTATTGTTCGTTATTCTCGATTGTCAAAGTCACGACCATTAAGACAACAATCCAGGTGGTTTAACATCAGAACTGGCAAAATTAATGTTGGCAGTCGATGGAACAACTTTCACGTGTGCATTTCGTATCAGACTGTTGTCACTCTTCTGTCCGAAACTGATGCTTGAAGAGAGTGAAAACTTTCCACTATAGGAAGTGACGATAAGTAAGATAACTGCTGTCAGATGAGTCACAAAAATTTCCGATACTTTTTCATCCAGCTACTCAAAGTGAGGGAAATTTGTTTTCGTGGCTCACCAAGCAGGTATACACGACCTGATTAGCATACTCAAGTAGCCGTATTTTATAAACTCCGTAAAACGTTTGAAACGCTCATCGTCTCTACCGGCGGACGTCCGTTTAATCACCATAAGAGTATCAAACTCTTTTTTACAGCCATTTTTCGATGACAGGCAAAAGATAATTTGGACGGCATTCCGACACCTAGATCTTTCTCCAGATTGATTTACGTGGTATCTACTGTGTTGAGCGCACAACGAACCACGAAGACATTCCCAGAGTCCCTACCGGTTGACGTGTGCAAACAGTTACTGTCATTTAGGAGGAAGGGACTCCAGTCGTCCAATCAGACATTCCAGTCACGAAATCGTGGCTGCGTCAACATCCGAGGCTCAAGATGTCGTTCTGTCCTGCTGGCCGATCCACTGCACAAGACCGCTAGTTGGGGGCACTCCTTTCCCCCGAGTACGACAAAGTGGCAAAAAATGTTCGGCCGACTGAACTGCACTAAATTCACGCGTTCCATCATTGTTCCTGAATACACACGAACACTTACACTTACAGTTGTCGGTTGTAACCGCGATAGAGACTTTCAGTGTCATCTATTCACATCAGTACAACATTCTTAGACTCGCAAACGGGGAGTGAAAACTGAGTCTAGTTAACATCTCTCGGCTACACCGTTCCACGGTTTTGACCAGCGTGATCCACAATGGAGGACAGCCAGGCGACTGACAAGTAGTCCGCAGACTACACGACATCTAGGGACTGTGAACGCGCATGGTTCACTGGGTTCGGTTAGGTGCACCATAAACGCTACTTTCGTCAAGTGAGATTTGTCATCTGGATTATTTTTACACCGGGCTATAGGCACTAGAGGACTGTATTGACTAATGGTAAAGTTTAGTAGAGCAAACATAATCTGATTGGGATTAACAGACTTCCCATCATAATTAGGCTTTGCTGTACCGCTCATAGCTACAGCTGAACATGGACTTTAAACTGACCAAAAATGGTCGAAGATGACTCAGACGATTAAGATTATGCTAACTATTGGATTCATTCACTGTGACTTCCGCAGTGATATAGCAATTCAGAAATTGGTCACGGGATTTGCATAGGTTGTTTGGGTCAACTTGGGCTTAACTGATGGGCACATAAAACGTTATCATGTTCTATAGCCTGTCACTGAATTTCAGTCAGTTGACATGTTCATGTTGATCATGTGCTTCATAGCCATGATGACTGATGAGCTAATCAGAACTTATTTTCGCAGTGATCAGTTCGACTCCGTATATATATATATATATATATATATATATATATATATATATAGCGGTTTTATGTATGCGACNAGCGGTTTTATGTATGCGACCGAAGAGAAAAAACGGAACGCTAACATCTAGCAACATTTGTCTTTTTTATACGTCGATTAATCGGATCAGGGAAACTCACTGTTTTAAGTGCCCCCATTACACGTGATTGATGAATCCACTTCCATACTACGTTCATTAATGCTGGCGGCGGAGTTTTGGAGGTAAAAGCGATCGTTTCTTTGGTGGCTGCACGCAACCGGCGACAAAGGGAAAACTGGATGGAGGTAAGAACATCTGTCCTTTTGGCATGTTAATGGAGGTATATTTTGCAAGCCACAATTTATCCAGAACAGTTGCATCAACATAACAGGCTCGCCAATGTTTGTGATCTTTTCTTCTACCTTGGCGTGGATGGTCAGGCTTGTGTGCTGTTTTGATCCGGAGGGCTGTGCTGACTGCGACTTCGGTCGTTGCAGGTTCAACCATGTCAGATTGGCCAAAGGGGAGCAGCCAGACAAAAGGCAGATGCGTTCGTTGTGGATGGTGCAGTGTGTTGTGTTTTGGTTCGGTTTGATGCCCAGTCTGATTTTGTGTGCAAGTGTGATAGACTTGTCTGCGCAGTATTACTCTTCCTGTGTAAGTGTGTTGAATCCTTTGGGGTGTGACTGTCGAGCCTGTTCTAGGTGATTGATGCTGTTGTGTATATGTGCGTGTCACCTGCTGCCTTGCGGTACAGGCTTTTGAGCCAAAGGCTTTGGTTGAGGGCCCTAATCGCTCTCCTGTCTAGGTCTGGGCGTCCTGGCAGTATCTAAGCCCACATAAATCATGGTGATACAAAGTAAACCACATTTCATATTGCATCAACCTTCTCGCAGGACAAACAGGATAGCCTTATCTGCTGCACTTGGCAGGATGGTTAAGCGAAAATACGCTGCTCCTAGACACTCACGCTCAAAGACTATACGCTGAAACACTTACGTACTGATGATGTTAACTCGCTTGGTGATGAAATGTTTGGACACTGGCTGTTCGTGCACCCAGCCAGAGGACATCATGAAGGTCTGGCGCAAACACTTTGGTAGCCTACTAAACCGTCCTGCTACCATTGATTGGGTGACCGTGAACAGCCTGTCGCAACAGGCCATCAAGCCTTCACTTGCTCTCGCCCCGGATTTACTAGAGTTGCAGAGAGCGATTGGTCAACTGCGCAACGGGAAGGCTGCAGGCGAAGATGGACTGCCGGCTGAGATCCTGAAGAATGGCGGACCGGCGCTGGAACGTGCACTGCTCCAGCTGGTTCACTCCATCTGGGAGCACGAAGTGATGCCGCAAGAATTTAAGGATGCCCTGATCGTACCCTTGTTCAAAGGTAAGGGTAGCAAGCAATGCCCTGACAGCTATCGGGCATAAGTCTGCTGAGCTGCGCAGGCAAGGTGCTTGCCAGAATTCTCCTGAACAGGCTGAATACGGAAGTCTTGGAGACCAATGTTCCTGAGGAGCAATGCGGATTCCGGGCGAGTCGGAGTACGATCGACCTGGTGTTCGCTGCTCGACAAATTCAGAAATGCCGGGAACGAAAACCAACCTCTGTATGCCCTCTTCGTTGACTTCACCAAGGCCTTTGATTCCGTGAGCCGCGAGGCGTTGTGGACGGTGCTTGGTAAGTTTGGATGTCCAGGTAAGTTCGTCAATTTGATTCGAATGTTGCATGTGGGTATGAGGGCGAAAGTACAGTCGTGTGGATCGACTTGTGATGATTTTGACATTGTCACTGGCGTGAAGCAGGGTTGTGTGCTAGCCCCAGCTCTATTTAGTTTATATTTGACTGCCATGATAACAGTTGCTTTTCAGGACTCTGGGGAGGATGGCGTTGAGGTAGAGTACCGGACGGATGGGCGCCTGCTGAATATCCGACGATTCGGCGCCCCAACCCGGTTACATACCTCAACGATGCGCATGCTTCTATTTGCAGATGACAGCGCGCTATTCGCACACAGCGAGGACGAACTACAGCGACTGACCACGGCTTTCGCGACCGCGGCATCCAAGTTTGGATTGGATATCAACACAGGTAAGACATTTTCTTTCTTTCAGCCTTCTCCGGGCGAAGGTGCTGTCTGTTCACCTTCACCCCAAATTCGCATCAATGGAGCCGTTGTCGACAGCTGCGCTGAGGTTTGCTATGAGACCTTATGACACATACTGGAGACAATACATCTAAATGAAAAAACACTGTTCACTTTGATATTAAAATGAAGGTAATCGGACAGTCAGAGCATCAGAGGATTTTTCATACAGAATTACGAAAGCCCACTCAGGACGGTGAATGATCTATTTGGTCGGAGGTCTTAGAGATATGTTAGAAAAACGACGTCAACTGGTTTACTTTCATTAACCGTCATTGTCCAATCTTCCCGAGCAGTGCGTGACTTGGTGACACATCAAGACTCCTTACAAAATCCGTGTTGACTCGCAGGCAATAGTGTAAATCG
>LOND01001981.1:16846-31208 GCA_014220965.1 Paragonimus kellicotti | reverse complement strand
GAGCCTTCACATGTGATAATTCGGCCTTGCCCAATGTGAGGTCAATGGCGCAGTGGTCAACACGGTTGCCTCATGAAAGCGTGGCCGGAGTTCTTGTCCCGGCAGTGGCAAAGATATGCACTATTGACGAGCTGCTCTAATGATATCGAAACTCGAGTCTAGTGCTTTTGCAGTTCGAAAGGGGCTGACTGGAAAGTCTATGGGAATGCGACAGTTGCGATCAGTTGTGGGTGATGTTCAATTTGAAAAGTGCTTCAGTTGTCTGATCAGTGTGACTCATCAATCCCCGTTAATCCTGCTAATCAATGATCACTTACCTATTGTCAGTAAACGCAGAATGACCACTGCAAGATTCTCACAGATCCTACTGATGAATGCTTTTAATTACCTTGATAATGATATCGACACCAGCGAGATTCGTGCTAGATTCATATTATCTGTTTGTGAATTTTAAGATGCGGGTATGAATTCTCACTTGGCCGAATAGATCAGAGGGTTCACGCGTTGAAGTGTTTGTCAGAAACGCTTAAAGGTAGATTATATTCCAACCAGCGAAGACCATGATTAATAGCCTGTAAGTTAATGTTACTGATGGTAGTGAAGAAGACGGAGTCACATTACATTTAATGGGTGAAGTAGATATACTCCCCCAACTAGAAACTTCGTAACTAAATTTTACACAGCGGATGGGACATCCCTGACCAAAGAACCTAGCGATATGTGGTGATCTAAGGCTTCAACGTATCTGTCACTCGGCGATCATTGACAGTTTATTGTGGATGCCTTTACTAGGATAGTCGACGGGAATGTTCTGATAAGGCTATCTAGACGACTGAGGAACACAACCTCATTTCAACGTTGCACAAGATGTTAACAGATAGTGAAAAGACCAGCTAGGAACACGTTTCAGTCTGAGAGGACTAAGCACAAACACAATGAGTACTCCATTGTCTGCGAACGGGCAATAACAGCTGTGAGGGCCGACGAACGTCAGTATCATCTAGAGTTGACTAATCAGTTTAGTGTCAGTCAAAAACCGTTCTGTAGACACTGCTGCGTCCATCACCAAAAGCCGTCAAGAAATCTCTCACTTGCACCTCACAGGTGGGATGACTGACACAAATAGGAAAGTCGCCAACGTTTCTAGAGGCCGGTATCTGAGTGTGTTCGTTAACAGTTCCACAGAATTGGTGCATGCATATGGTGCCAACATTACAGGTGCCACGAAAACAATGACTTTCATACAACAAACCGTGATCTAGAAACTACTAAAGGTCTGTGAAAATAAGTCCTCAGGTCCTGGACTCATTTCTGCTCTAGTACCAAAGAAGTGTGCTAAAGCATAGTCAAGGTAAGTTTTCCAAAGCCTGGAAGGTGTACGTTGTCACGTCTTTAAAGGCGATGATTTCAATGAGCCCGCTGAGTAAAGCCAGACTATCTTACTTGCCTCAAAGGTCATGGAAAGTTGACTGGCAACCAGTTACGTAAGAATTTCATTCGATTTACACTATTGCCTGCGAGTCAACACGGATTTTGTAAGAAGTCCTCGTGTGTCACCAAGTCACGTACTGCTCGGGAAGATTGGACAATGACGGTTAATGAAAGTAAACCAGTTGACGTCGTTTTTCTAACATATCTCTAAGACCTCCGACCAAATAGATCATTCACCGTCCTGAGTGGGCTTTCGTAATTCTGGTATGAAAAATCCTCTGATGCTCTGACTGTCCGATTACCTTCATTTTAATATCAAAGTGAACAGTGTTTTTTCATTTAGATGTATTGTCTCCAGTAGTGTGTCATAAGGTCTCATATCAAGACCTCCGCACTATTTGTGCGTGAAATTTCGCAGATTGTCAGCTCTTCGTTACCGTTATATGCTGATGACATTAAATTTGGCGTATAGTAAACAATATGGTTGAAAGTGAGAAGGTACAGACTGACTGAGGCATATTACATTGCCCAGCCACAGACAAGCCGACTCCCACACAACACAACTAAATGTGAAGCTGTGCACCTCCATCATTCGGGCTAAACAGATTACTTTCTGGGAAACGGAGAACAGGGTACCACTACACGCGAGCGTGACTTTGGCATGATTGTCTCAAGTAACCTTAGCTTGTCTCCCAGCATTACGTCAATGACTAATGAAGTCAACTCGGTACTTGGGTTATTCACCAAGATGCTTGGACAGTTTTTGCTCAGATATTTCAGCGTTATTTTTTCACTTCACTAGTGCTCTTCCATGGTGAACTAACTTTCTCAGCTCGTCGTCTTTATCTCGTGAACGACCTTGCTCCTACTGAGAATGTACAACCTAGGGTTGTAAAGGGTTTGAGATACTAGATTTTCTATCCTGTAGATTGCACAAGCAGCGCTACCGGCATATCAGAGGAGAGTTAGTATTAGTATGCTGTATCCTTCATGAAACCGAATATCCTCCTGTTCAACAAAAATGACCATCTCGTTGGTAACTGTTGAAAACCACGGCACCAAATGAGTCGTTTGATTTGCACAGAACACTCTTTCAGCATTTGGGTATACCCAATCTGAAACAACCCACCTGAATCTGTTATAACGGCGTCCTCGATAGTTGAATTCAAGCTCAGACTTGATGTACATAGTCGAGACACCCAACCGAGTAGGTTGATCATCGGAGTCGTTGTTTTGAAGTGAGGATACCTTCGACTCCTCACTATCGATGTTAGCTAGCTAGCTGGCATCAACTGTATGATGCAGCGCGATTGTTATACACTTAATAGACAGTGATTGGGTTTTTTTTATTCCGTTCATCGTCCTGTGCTTTTCACTTTCTATTGCTAACCCTTTGATACTAAAACAATCTCCCGATTTGGCTTTTTTGTGTAAACCCGTCCAACACAATATTCAGATGCACATAAGCACTCGCAGTTTGAATATTTGAACCATGTTCAGTTGTTTCAATGAGGACAGTCAACTTCAATGCAACTGAGAAGTCCTGATCACGGGGTTATCGATTGGATAGAACAGAGTGATTCTGTTCATTCTCCTTTCCGAAATGATCGGGCAAGCTGAACACTATTCATACAAGGTTGTGGTTGAGCGTTCGGATTTGATCATTCGGTCATGCCTATTGTGAGGTTGCTGGCGTTGTGGTTAACACGCTAGTCTCACAAGCACGAGGGTCAGAGTGCAAACTCCGATCCGGACAAGGATATGCACTACTGATGAAGTTTAGTGAGAGCAAAACTTGCGTCTAGTGTTTCCTTTCGAAGTGGACCAGCGAAAATCTTTGTCTGGTTATGAAGGCTGCGACCAAGTCTGGGTGGCGTTCAATCCGAAGTAATCCAAATCCACAAACTTCCATTAAACACTCTCAGCTTCCCCGAATTTATAAATTTCCTGTGGATCCTATGAATGCTGGTCGTTTTGTAACTTAGCACTGGCAGGTGCTTTTCGTCATTGTTCACGAACTGTCCCAATGTCACAATTTTGTGTGTTTGGGAGCACAGATCTCTGAGTAGACCATTCATTGTCATCTCTATGTCAACGTCATGAAGTAGCTTAGCACTTACAAGGTCTCCATAGAATACAAAAGCACTGTCCAACTGGTAGTATATTGAGTACATCTACGGACTCACAATTCTATCGGCATAGTTAAGAAGGCCCTGAGGATCAAATGCATGAAAAACTGTCATTACACGTGATAAGTAACCAGTTATGCTTATAATATTGTACTATACATTTTCGTTATTCACTCTGGTATGTGATCTGTTTTGATGGGTCATCCGGTACAAAACATTTGGGACTTTCCCCTAAGTTCTTCTAAATGTTACTAGTGTTGTCTGCCAAGAACACGTATGACGCAAGGATTACTTATTCAACGTCGTCGACGACAGAAGCAGGCCAGCTGCACCACATCGAGAAAGTCATAAACGAGCGTTCACAAACATCAAGATCACGGAACCACCTCAAGCCAGTGACAGACGACTCCCGCTTCACGAACTGCGGACAAGCCGCGTGTCAGACCGCGAGACGATACGTCGAACTCAACCGGACACGGACGAACGCCAGCGACACGCGCCTTGCAGACAGTCACCGGCGCTTCGTGCTATCTCCGCGCAGAACGCGGAATACAGCTGAGAGCTCTGAGACGCACAGAGGACCTCTTGTAAGTGCTCAATTCCTGTATGTACCGAGAACCATTTCATGGCATGCTGCACTCCGATGTTTCTTGTATTTTTCCCGCGGCTACTTCAATGTCAAAATCCATGCTCTTGCCCCACTACTGAATAGTAGTGGTGTGAGTGGTATAGTGCGATCACTCGTCCTCACTACACTAGTAGGGATGCTAGTTTGCACCTATTTAACTGACACGTCTACTTTCAGAATGTCAATTATGCAAGACGTGATACTATTGTGAAATACTGGTTTACTATATTGTAGTAGATCTTAATATTAACTACCAGAAAAGCTTGCCTAATAGAGAGGTCATTGAGGGTTAACTGGATCAAGGCACCGGCCCTTTGTCATACCGTTACGGATTTATGCCACGACAAATTCTCACTACATGTGTTCTATCAGACATTATCTATCCAGCAAAGTCAAGTAGAACCAGACACCTTGTTAAGAACTGTTAACTTTTAATCTGCCGTCGTGGAAATCTTCAATTTTTCTTTCATTTGACAGGGATTGTGGTATTGAGTTGGAGAGTCTATTCTCCGGGACAATGCATTCTGATCAACTTTTGTTATGGACAGTACACCCCTGTCCAAATTATCTTGAGACAAGTAATCCCCCATAACGTTATGAGTAATGGTTGTGTGGAAACCTTGTTACAAAGTTAGTTGATGTCGCTGACTAAGTTTGTAATCCGTTTGTTGGGATGCCTTTCTGACGTGTACTCAAGTTTATGCCCATTATCCTTCCGAACAGGTAGAAAAGCATCTTTCGACAGGTCTTCCGTTGAGTGGATGATAGGAAATTTCAGGTCTACTTATTTAAGGTCTCTTTGGATGCTGAGTCGTGCAATGATGAAAATAATTAACCCCAGTGGATGTACACAGATCTCCAATGAGAGATCTCTAGATGTTAGATTACCATTGTATGAATGTAGGCGAGACACTGCTGGGAAAGATTCTTACACAGTGGTTTTAGATTTCATAATCCTCCCCAGCCACTGCCAAGTCCCGGATAAATTGGCCATTGGATGCAATGTTCTCCGGTTGGTTTTCACGCAACCCGGTTGATCTGTGTCTACCCGATCAGTCAAATCCTTTGTGCATATGTGCCTGGGAGGGTGTGTGCATGTTTGTATGCGTGCGTGCTTAAATACTGAATAACACTATTGATGTTCATAACTGTTGAGGTTCGTAATAGGGCAGCAGTTAGCTGTTGATGACCGAGTGGTTGCCAGCTATGCTTAAAACTGCATACGTCCCAAATGGAGTTTCAACAATATCCCATTCTAACACTATGTCCCAGCATTTTGCATGTTCTTATACATGGAAGTGTGCAAAAGAAGCATGAACTGTTTTCCGCTAATCATGGCAGTTTTCAACAATCACAGGTCTCCCTGTAGTTGGTTCCCTACTTGACGCAATGAACCCTATGACCAAACGATCATCTGTAGTACTTTTGCGATTACTGTTTCGCACGTGTTCTCGGTTCATGCTCTTCATTTTTTCTATGGGCTATTCGTTGCAAACCTCTAACCTCATGAGTCACCATGATGCTTTAAAACGCAAAAACAAAGTGAACAGTGTTTACCTCGTTGGCACTGCTCCGTTCACTGACATTTCTCAAAAGCGCATTCCAAGTTGAAACCATTTAGGATCTTCGTGTTGATGACTTAGGTCAAACTTATGCTCCGACCCTTTGAAACACTGACTAAATGATCCTCATGCTTACCGACGGCACCGAGAACTCGTAAGTTATCGAACACCCTCTCAACTGGTTACACAGTTCATAGCGCACGATTTACAACTCGGATTCTCAGGTTTGACCTTTACAACAAAGTGGTGTACTTTTGTCACTGATAGAAGCCGGTCCTAAGTGGAAGTCGAGCTTGATGATGATATACACACAAAGGGTAGTTAGTTGTCCCCTACTCCTCCGGAGTGCTGCTAACCTTAGCATGCAATCACCACCCTTCTCGTTATCTATGATCAGTAAACTGAACTTCTTGTCTATGTCTCAATGATCAATGCTTAGCCTTCGGTAAACCGTCGATCGCAACTACGGCACACAAAATTTTCATTTTCACGACGTGGTTCGATGTTTCTCAGTATGGACTCGCAAACAATATATTGAAAACTTAAAATCGAGTGGCTTCAGTTGTTATGGCGGACGTAAAAAATAACGCTCCCTATTAGTAATTAGATAATACTTTGTCCTCACAATAGTACCTGGCGCGGTTTCTAATGTCCCCTGCTACTTTTCTAGGATGTATGTTGTGGGACGAATTTGAATAGCCCTTGAACCAGTATGGTTGCACTTTATCTGCTGTATTCCTTCAACGCTAAGGGCTTTTGGTCATTCTAAACTGTTTCCAATTTTAAGGTAACTACTTACCTAATCAAAATTTTCTGTTGCTAATCACTAGGTCCAATTTTATTCTGATATATATGGAGGAGATATGTCATGTCCGAAAGAATCATTTGTTAAAGTACGAGTTATCGAATGTGATTAGAGATCTTATCACGCTACCGGCAGTAAACGAAGAACTCTGAGTCAGATCTAGGTATCAAATCATCTCAATCCTCGTCTGTAATCAGTCACAACACAGTTGTTCACCCATATTCACTCAGCTACTCACCACACAATAACTAACGACATCTGTCGGCTGTTCGTACTGTTAAGTGACATTTGGTGCAGTCATATTTTACCAAATCAGGACAATGAGTGTGACCAGCGACCAATCGATCAGTGTGTCAACCGGTTAGCGAATAATAACTCGTATATCTGTGGTAGTGGCGACTGGTGTGTGGGGAACAAGACCAGCATGGATAAGACAGACAATAATTTACACAAATACCGTTGCACGCGTCAAAAGCAGCTACAGATTATGCACAATAATTGTCCTTGGTTTAAAGTAGACGCAATCGATTAGAAGATCAATACGAGCGCTGATCTATGACAGAATTGCAAAAGCTGTGAACTGGGGTTGTAATAGGGTGACCTAGTTATTACCACTCCAAAGCTTTCTCATTATAAGACAAGGAGAAGCTAACTGCTGATTGAAACTAGACGCTTATGAAGAAGGATTGGTCAGGTTTCTCCGTCATACCGTTATATACTTTATGTTTCATAGCGAGGCTGAGATCGACAAGTACCATAAATGAGGTAGGCTAACGGATGTTATCCGGACTTCATTTGTATGATTCGTGTATACTTCAATTATTCCATGACCAGGAGAACGGCTTGGTCGACGATTCACTATTGAGGACAAAAGCTGATAAAGATCACTATCGGTGATGTAGTGTGCACGCCCAACTATCATATCAAGTTGATGGACTGAAACTTGCAGACATTAAGTCACTGTATTCAGGAAACACCTGGTAGATTAGCTAAAGGAACATTTGAGTAAACAGATGAACAAAAGCGATGTAGCTCGTTGGAATGATTTTCTATGTCACACATGATTATTTTATTGTTAACATCCGTTGTACTTTTCATCTGAGGATATTCCATACTCTATTACCAGAATGTTGACTTTTATGTTTGCTGTAACTACCATGCTGTTCATTGCACACATTCATGGTTGTTGTTATCTCGCATGGTTACGATGTTTCCATGTCATGATGTCATGGTGTCATCTTGTGAATTCACCTGTCGTGCGACTTTCAAGAGTACAATTCGTTATGTACCACCTTCACCAACTGAACTACGTAATAGTTGTGTTGTTTGGTTTCTAACTGCTTCGGCGTGGGATGTATCTATCAGCCTATGGTTGTCTGCCAGCAAGCAGAGGCACAGCTTCGGGTTATAATGCGGAAAGGGAGTGAGAATTAAACTGTCCAATCGCAAATACGTTAACTATCAACAAATATATTTTGAAGCTGACACAGTAAAGCTGTACCATTAAAGATCAATGAAGAACGGCAATGTGTATGTTTTTTTCGAGGAAAGATACATCTCCTTTTCTGGTTTACTGTTTTTCAGTGCAGGCTGGGAAGGTTTTCAGGATAAAAACGACAGGTGATTACGTAGGTTCCAACATCAAAGCCAAATTTACTGTTGCATTATACTACACCTTGGACTATTAGCATTTATAACCATCAAGGTTCTGCAATGATTGTCAAAGGATGTATCTTCTCATTCCCAGGTCGGTCTCGAACACGTGTGAGTTGAACCGTCTGACACACATTCAATTCTATATAAGTATCCCCGGCTGTCGCCGACTTGTAAACTTTTTACAAATCCTATGAATCTATCTGGTTACACGCGACCTTTGGGAAATGTAATTGTCTCACGCTACTCATGAGTAGTCAGACTTTGGAAAGACAAATTACACGTGGCAGTTTTTTCCCCATGTTGACCAGCTCCTCACAGTGGACACTGTTCCGCTCTCGGATAGTGTCAACATGGAAAGGGAATACTGAACTAAAATTTCTACCTACCATTGCCACTCACTTGATACGCACTGACAACCCACTTGATTCAACTGCATCGATCTAGGTCGTTCACAAATGTTCAATTGGGAGCAATCCAGAAATGACAACTAGCAAAGACTAAAAAGGTTAGCACAAAATTAGTTCGGTGGTGTTATTCATGTAAAAATCATAGTTGACCAATACATTTTCAGGCAATGTTGAAAAAAAGGCAAGGAAAACTACCTTCCAACAATCTTTCTTTAGTTTACATATTCTTTTCACTACTTAATACAACTTTTTATTATCCATCAGTTGGTGGACAAATGATCCGGACGGAACATTCTATTAGAGGAACATAGTGTTTTTCAGTATATTCAACCGTATACAATTAGACGGGCCAGTTTACACTTCTGAGCTGTCTGTCACATTCTAAGATATTTTTCGGCCATAAGCTGTTATCAGCTATGGACCATACAGATAAAAAATATCATTAGGACAATGAAGCCGATGTGACTTAGATAGAATGTGCTATCTCCTGCCACACTACCCCATCACATTACATAGATATGTTGGAATCGCTCACTAGTTCGGTTTGGCTTGAGTTATCCGCTTCGTGAAGACAACCTGCAGATTAGAAATTTTTCACGCACTCAATGAGATATGCAGGTTGACTTGGGCTGTTTTGTAGTAGGAAACTGATCAACACCTCTCATCAGGCAATCCAAGCGTTACCGCATCTATCTTCTTAAATAGCATCATGGCCAGGACAGAATACATTTCAGTCGTGCTGCTTCAGCAGAACAAGTATGCAAATATCGTAGATTCTAACTCATCTACGGGTCAGTTTTATAATTTATCTCTCAATTAATGGAGTCCGGAAATCAACGCAGATATTAGCAGCACTAAGTGAGTCTGAGGTAAGCGACAAAACTAATCCGCAAACGAATAAGACCCTACAATCCTGAATACTTACGATCCCGGCAGTAGGACGTATGGTCGAGGTACACCAGATACACATACTTGATGAGCGGCAACAATTACAAAACCGGTCATGTGCTTCCGACAAAGTTTTGGTCAATAACATACAACTCAAATTATCATATCTTATGGTGTGAAAATATGTTAGTTATCCGTGATCATGCAGTTCGGTCAACCAAGGGAAACTGATAACAAAAACTGCGCATTATGTTTACTGAGTAATAGAGACTGTTACTGCGGTCGGACTACCGTGTTGGCTTAATGCACCCATTCCGATTGTGACCCAACAAGCCATTCTACATTGTGTTTAATTTACAACTCCACTTGAAGTTGCGGTGAGAAGTGTATTGGTAAGATCGACCGGAATTTTAGCACAGTGGATGGCGAAACACAATCCTAGGTGGTGACTGCACGTGAAGATTCAACAAACACTGGCAGTTAAGTCGGAACCTCGACGTCTTCGATTCTTAAACATGTCTTGACTACGGGTCACTTGGGTGACCAGTTAGCATGGTCCCTTGTGTTGTTACTTAATCGAAACAAGAAACTATTGGCATCCATGGAAGCTGTGTTGATCAGGTCGTATCGACCACCTTACGGTACACAAAGAATGCTGACACACTCAGTATTATACCCATGGGAATTATCCTGATTTTGCTAGTGTGTCACACGTTTAATTGCTGATCGTTTTGTTATACCCTTTCATACACAGTCACCGGTTTTATGGATACGACCGAAAAATAAACGAACTGTTCAGTTCTCAAAACGTCTGTCTTTTTGTCGGGTTGATGAATTAGATCAGAGCGACATAATGCTTCTCTCATTGCGTGATCTATAACAGAACACCTGCAAAACATTTACCCTATTGCGAAACCACGTCCAGTACCCAGGCAGTTAGATGTTTGCAATAAAGACATCAATGATGTTTGTATGATGCAAGACTCCTAACCTTAATGGGTTCCGTTTTTAATTGATCGATTTCATTTAGTAGAGTCGATCCTGCTTTCCAGCTAGATGTGGCATATGGTTACACATACTGGACCTAGTCACAGCAGACGATAATTACTGGACTATACCGTATCTATGAGCAACAGAGCCAGAGTGAACGGAACAGTGCAGGACAGACTTTCTGCCTTTCTTTACCGGAGAGATGGACATTCCTCTGATGTCATAACTGTCGAATAGCCGAGAATGTGTCCTTGCTACATCACTGTTTTCGTGAATTTTTGGAGATTTTGGTTATAATTAATACACAGGTTCATAATAAACCACACTGCACTTGGGTATGGGCAAGCCTTTTGTTAACGACGCATTGAGTATATGGAACGGTAGGTACGATAAATGGCTAGTCTGCACGGAATGTACTTCGCATCCTCAGAACGCACTAATGTTATCGGCTTACGTCGGTTTTGGCTCTGTACGTTGGACGCCAAAAAGTGCAATTTCACCAGTCAATTAAGTCATGTTACCAGACCAGGTCACACCGGGTGTGCTGAGAGATCCGAAAAGAGATTAGTACCGCGTGGCGCATCGGCCACTAGCGACGTTACAAAACATGTATGATTGTTAAATAAGCGTGAGGTCTGCAACGCATGCAAACGTTCAAGCCGTCTCATTCAATAACTTTGACTCATGACCCGTCCCTACGGAGGATGCCTCACTGCATGTTGTTCATCGCGGCTGTTGGTGGTTAGAATGACCCGTAAAGTGACCACATGATGACGTGGTTATGGACTATGAAAGCCTTGATGGTCCCTCTGAACAAGCTCGGTAGATGATGCCTGTCACGTTAGAGGGTTAGCGATCATTCGCACTTTTGGGTAGATACACTCTCGGACAGGGCAGAGTGTTGCAATGGCCAGCCTGTATCTTCAGGGTTGTCGACTTATTTTCCATGAAGCGCCGTTTCTTCTCTCAGTTCCCGTTAGATATTTGTAATCATTTAATACAGCGCTATCTCAGACTATTGTTAGGACAGGTTGCAGCCAGCGCCACAGTATTCATGACTACAACTCCAGGCTGAAAGTGATGATGATGATGATGTCAATTGATCATGCGATCAATGTTTGTCCTTTCGAGGGCATTTGTGATTCTTTTTATCTAGTCACAGATAGCCGAGGCATTGACAGTAACCAAGCAGACAATATTCATTTATTCACATACTCCATGCGTCGTTAAAGCGTTTTCTGCATCATGCATTGTTTAGTGTGGTCGCTGCCTATTTGAAAAGTCGATGACACTGTCACATACTATAACAGTCTTCCTTACAACCTCTCACTGGAACCCTAAGAAGTTAGTTGTGCATACAACTATCTTTGGTCCGTTTCATGAGGCTGTTACTGATACACAAAATATGCACGATTTATGTGTACAAAGTAGACGTTGACTAAGTTGTTAGATATCACAGCTTTTTTCGTTCTGTTGATGATTGCTATGTAACATCTAGTGGACTCCGGACTCCGGAACTAGACACGTGGTTAGTTAGAGACCCCTTGAGTGTGACCACCAACTGCACCTATCGCCCGGTCTTGCGTATTCAACTTGGTTAAGTTGTCAATTTTCGTTCACCTCATCGTTTATTATTGTCAAGCCAAGTAACAGATAGAACCATAGTAAACAAACTCGTGATTCGGAGCCGTAAATTCATGAATTTACCTATGTTATCACACTAGCAAATAAATCTGGTTCGTATTGTGTTGAACACAGAACTGCTTCGATCTGTGAGAGACGGTCAAAACGTTTCAGGTCCGAATATCTTGTGAAACTTACCTTGCCTTTTCATTTCATTCGTTTGTAATTCCACATCTTTTGCTTTGGTTTTCGGGTGACGAGACGTACTTTCGTAAACTCGGCCTGGAAACCATTCAGGAGTCGATACAGTGGAGAAAGTAGGTTTCTCTGCTTTTTGAAAATGTTGATCCTAATCATCGCCGAGAAAGATAATGACATCCATTTTCCGGACCTCATCATACGTTTTTTGGCTGACTGTATGCCGCATACTATTGGTCTCTGTTATAATGCGTCAATGGCCGGCATGGTAAAGCAACGCAGACAAAAAGCCGGAGATAGCCATTGAAGCATCTTTCTGCATTGATGCGACAACAGACCGACTCATGTTTCATGAGCTGCATGAAGTACGGCTCAGGATTTTAGCTACAAACGAATGAACCGCTCTGTGTATTCTCTAAGTCTGATCTTTTACCGACTACCATTAATTTTGACCTTTTCAAAAGGAGCTGCTTTGGAAGATATTTGAGGGGTGGGTGGGTTGAAATTGGCTACTGTAAGGCGCACCGGAAACTAGCAAGCGCCCAGCGATTGAGTTTGAAGTAGACCTGGCGCAGCACAAGACCTTGGGTTCAGTTATCCCATTCGCCAGTTTGATTGCGAGTTCGACATATGTGGTTAAGAACAGAACCGTTTTGTTTGTCGCTGCCTTCAATGAAGTCACAGTAAACACGAAATTGTCAGTGATACAAAGGGCCTATATCATGTGACACATTCTGAATAGGATTCACGTGATGGTATTGGGTCGGTTCACTTTAAATGTTTGAGTGGTGTGGTCACGTATCCAGTTGTGGTTAGACAACGACAAAATCTGAACAGCAGACAGCGAATCAAGGTTAGACGCCGAATGTAAGTCAAGTTGCTTCAACATTAACATCATTCGGGCTGTAATGTACAGGTGGTTAGACTAACATTTATTAACACGACAACAAAGTTTCACGTACAATCCGTTAAATCTGTAGAGGTTGCCCGGTTATCGGGCCACACGTAACATCTACATTCTCAACCGGTTTTAATACGTTTCAAGTTTCATATGTGACCATTTAGTCATCTCTTCCGTATGATGAGGCTTTTAATGCGTTGACTGTTGAGGACAGTCAAGTCTGGTGGTCTCATTTCTCACCAGTGCCAACGGCAAATAGATAGTGTGGTAGGTAATAGGAGAGATAGTTGATAGAATTTCAACATTACTCACACGTGATCACAGCTAGTGCATTCTGACAGAGTTTCCTGCCAATTCTTTTTTGAAGGGATGGTATGTCTCACTGAGCCTAACGTCCAATGTAAAGCTGAACATCGGTCACCCTCCAATCTGGACGTTCTCGCCTACACAGTTTGTACAGTGACAGTGTTTCCGAAAAAAATGCAAGGCTTCTGTATTACAAGAAACTTTTTATGCCTATCGACACTAAAATTCATTGTAGGTTTTAGTGGTGAACAATCCTATAGCTTATTGATTGAAATCATTCAACTGACAAAAACGCGGTACATCATCTACTTGAGAGTATACATTTCTAAGACCATGAAGTTTAACCCAGGGGTTTCGCAAGGTGCAGTCTTTTTTAACCCAGCGTTTAATGTCTTCACTCTAACACGTTTTTCCAAATACACTGAAAATAGAAGATTCACTCCCAGCGAAAGCTTTCGTTCACTTCTGTGGGAAGTGGTCAACTGATCTGGTTCTCATTCTTCCATTCATAATACTTCCAAACTTTATGCTGGTTTGTTTTATGTGCATCAGAGCCAGTTGCATCATAATTTTCTGGCGACTGTGATTTATTCTGCCCAATCATGAAATTAGTCTCGAGTCTGTCTGTCTCAAATTCCTGGTCACTCTTATCCGTCAATTCTACATGGGACTTATTGTGGTAATCGTTCACATTAACTTATAGGAGCTTAGTCATCAGAGCATGAGATGCATTCTGCCTCAGTAGTTGCACTTGTGTGAGTTTCCGTGAATTGCTCTAGGAAGATACTGGTTGGATTATTACTGGGGGTCGGTGGAAGACATTCAGAAATTTATAATG
>LOND01001981.1:0-10490 GCA_014220965.1 Paragonimus kellicotti | reverse complement strand
GACGACTCACTGAAATCGAGAACAAGTTTCCACGAGGTTTGCCGGTTAAAGTATACCCAAACCGACGTTAATATGTTGTGCACGACGCAGCTAGCGTAGCCAGTGTTCGAGTGATCATGCGCATGTCTCTCAATACAGAGACAACCGGAATAATTCAGGACACGAATCAATAGCATCGTACTTTGCTTGTTTGAAACCGCCGCTTCAGAGCGCAGAGAACATTACACTACGAATGTAGGTCGTATGTAAACACTTCGTAGAAACTCTTCAGAATTCACATAACATCTCTTCTCATTTGACAGGGCACGCACCCATTTAACTGCAGTGAATGATGGTTGCACGTGTCGTTAACATGGGCAACTTGCAATTCCTTTCATTTGAAACACAAACCGTCAGTGTGCACCATTAATCACCGCTGCTCGTTCACTTATCATGATCACACATCGCAATTCGAAACATTATTGAGGGTGACCTCATAGCTGCCGTTTATTCTCCCAGCATCTCGCTTGTAAGCGCCATTCGGGCATATGTCCTTTCTCTTGGTATCCGCCCTCGCCAAACACCCCGCAGAGGAAGAACAACGTCTACGTCATTCATCTTTTACACCAGATCTTTATGGCATTGCTGGAATGGAACAGTGTTCTAATGCATGCTAACATGTCTGTGAGATCCGATCAGGCCTTGATCTTCCTTTAGAGAATGAACGTACGTTAGCGCGGGGGAGAGGGTGGATGGAACGAGCTTAATGGGTACATGCACACCCAAGCGTACTATCATAACTTATAATCTTAACTGCACAATGGCACGCTTGTAGACACTTTGAGATAACGACAACCTGTGGCTATGCTTTGGAGAGGCCTCACTCCTGGGCTGGGATTGTTGGTGCTGTGATGTGGGTTTTCTTACTCGTTCAACAGCTTGTCGCCGGTGGTGGCATGCGTGAACAAGCGACCAAACAACTTGCCACATAGTCGATCACCTCCAGGACAGCCTCGTGGCCATAATGGTGTCGGCAAAGAAATAACAAGTGTGTCGGTGTCTTCCCACCCTCAAACTCTGGTCAACCTCCATCCGTCTCTACTCTTTCTTCGTCAACTTGCACCTTACATACCTCGGATGAATTGACACTAGCCTTTTCCTAGTCAGTTGGTTTGTGGTGCATACTACAGTATGTGTGCATGAGTTTGTGCGTGGTTGATATTGTACTGGGAGCTTTGTATTCTGACTACAATTTATAACACGCTGGTATCGGTACGAGACGAAATGCTGTGAATTCTCAAAGCAGAGGAACATAAAAGTCGGTTTACCAGACGGACGTACAGACAGACTGTCTTTATGCCCCCCTAGATAGCAAGTGTATGTGCGCTTGTTAAACTCTAGACAAAATAATGTTCATGAGCCTGCCGGGTGCCGGCGTGAAGTATCGCACGCGCACGGGGCATTCACGTGTATGCAGGTGAAGGGGTGCAAGATTTACAAACACCATTTTTTAGTTAACTGAGATCCCAGCTTCTCACACTGACCAGCAAGTGCTGTACACCAGTCGCCTAAGCCTGACTCAGAAGCCGTCACAGTACGTATGACCTATTGTCCTTCCCAAGCGCGTACGCATTTTCCTCTTCTTTCCAAATGGATTTGTGCACATCTATAGAAAAGCATATTTGAAGATGTGTTGTTCATACTACCAATGTTTAAAGAAGACCGTACAAACGGGTACTCATTTCTATTTCGTCTTTCTTCACGATTATACCCCACCCTCTAGCGCCATTCCTGGAGACATAAATAATGGTAAAACTTTGGAAACCCATAGGAAAACCTACCTGTCCAAAGAAACTCTGTCTAGGTAGGTGTTCTAGGTTGGACATTGCTGAATCGTAAGTTAACAACTGACTAACGCTCCAAAGGCGGACAAGCAGATGGCAACTTTACTGACCGTGAAGCCCCGCTCCATTCTTCAGGTATCCTGTTGTAGTAGGCAGTCATTTAATCATTGTTCGAAATGAACAGACAAATCCGCTATTAGTCATACGTGGTAACAGCTTCCGATTCCCGATCGATAAAGTACAACAGTTGTAGTTCATTCATCACGGGCTTAACAGGGGTTCCTGTAATTTCAAAATGTGTAGATTCATTGCAGACCTGTTTGTCATAGGTTAGAAATGACCTAATCGTTACACTTGCCGTCTCATGGTTCCAGCTACTGACGAGCTGGTGAACTCACCAGCTTCAGCTGGATTTTTCACGTCAGTGGAAGTGCATCCTCAAACTATCTAACAACGAATGAGTAGTGTCGTGCAAACAGATGTCTAATTTCGCTGGTGCATTTGGTTATAACATGACATAGTTTGACGATTGTGGTTGTCACTTCTAGTGTCATTCCTTCCTGGTATGCATGCAGAGCTGTATTTAGTTAAAAGTGCGGGGGTCATTGGCTGGGGTTTCTTAATTAAGCGTCCATACTAAGCTTTCCCATACGCAATTGCTTGAGAGCTATAGGAACAGGTGAAATCTTGTGTCAAACACACTCCAACTTTTATCATTGATGAACTGGATCAGAGATGACGGATAGGGTAGGGTTGCTAGCGATTTCCATTAATTAAGTCAGATTGTGACAGATATTACTCAACATTCCCGACAGTTTTGCGTTTCGCACCACCCTCCTTACATCTGGTGTTTGTTCCGAGAAGGTAAACGACTAAACCTACCCTGTAATTGATCAAGGATACGACGTACATGTAATTGTAAACCGACAGGTTACGACTGGCTGGTGATTAAATGCATGTTCCACAATCCACTTTCGTAGAATTTGTCCACCAGACAGCAAACATACGCAATGAAGTGTAACGAGCTAAATGATATGCAACCCTGATGTAATCTGACGATGAATAGTCTCATGTAAAGTAACCAAACGTGATATCAGATCAAACGTTGGTCTTTCAAATTATGCTTACATTAGACTTTCATGTCCGACTGAAGTGGTCTGAAGCCGAAAGGTTGAAGTGGAACACACTTTTGATCACCTCTTGTTAAAGGATAAGAAATCCGAGATAAAAACGAGCATTTCGTTAATAAGCGATGGCCCTAAAACCAGCAAACTAGTCGTGAGTCAGGAACCGGTGAGCTCACATTGAAAATGGATGAGTTATTATTTTGGAATACCACAAGAATACCAAAACAGTATGAATTGCATGGGTTTATTTATAAACTGTCTACCCATACGAGGTTTTATGAAAAAAACACAGTTTTGCGTTAGTTAATTGAAGCGTGCGAGTCCTGTCTTCGGGAACTCATTAAATGAAGACTGCTTGACTTGCACTTTGACCAGCTTATAGGTGAGCAAGTTCTACTGGTCATCCGGTGCGAAAGGATCACGGAGGATAACCATTGCTCGACCAACATTGTGTTGATTGAAAGCAACTGAACTCCGTGAATATATCACTTAGATGAATGCTTTTTGGCCTTCATGCCCGGATGAACGCAACATGGTGTCTACAACTCTATTGAGTTATGGAGAAAGCCCGGTCACATTGGCAATACACCGGTTACGAATGATGTCGGTTGAAGATAAACATGGTGTTAACTTCGATCCACATCAAACATTCATTCAGCCAATTGTCTGCGTTACTCGACTGAAATTGCTTGATGCTAAACTTCAAACTGCTGGTAATTTCGATCGGGTTTGGATGAAGCGTAAGAAATATGACAAGAATCGAGCTGTTTCTTCAACAGGTGATGGTTCTTAATAAAGGGCATGCCACTAGTGAAGCAGAGGCTCTCACGAGAACGGTCAAATATTGTTTGAATCTTTCCAATTTGAAAGTTGTGTACCGAAATAAGGAGTGAGGAAAGGAAAATTCCGCATTGTTCGTGTGAAACACACTTCGACAGACAGGGAATTACCTTGAGTGGGAGAACACTAGGTTTAGCGTACTGCCCAACGAACCAAATCGACTAGCCAACTCAGGGAAAACTGCATGTGCTCAAAGGACGAATGTATAGGTGTATTGGTAGAGTTGGTTACGCAATTACTACACTTTGATCTAACAACAGTGGTTATTAGTTAACTTTCTCCAAGTGAGGAGCTGTTAACGAATGAACGTGCAGGTTATCGACCCAGTAAAAGCTTTGAAGAAACAGGATTGAATTGAGACACTTACGAAAAATGTGGATGGATGTAGTTAAAAGATTCTTTCTGCAAGTCGCTCAAATACAGTGCGCTTATTAGAAACAGTAAAGGTAGCCATTATAAATTTCTGAATGTCTTCCACCGACCCCAGTAATAATCCAACCAGTATCTTCCTAGAGCAATTCACGGAAACTCACACAAGTGCAACTACTGAGGCAGAATGCATCTCATGCTCTGATGACTAAGCTCCTATAAGTTAATGTGAACGATTACCACAATAAGTCCCATGTAGAATTGACGGATAAGAGTGACCAGGAATTTGAGACAGACAGACTCGAGACTAATTTCATGATTGGGCAGAATAAATCACAGTCGCCAGAAAATTATGATGCAACTGGCTCTGATGCACATAAAACAAACCAGCATAAAGTTTGGAAGTATTATGAATGGAAGAATGAGAACCAGATCAGTTGACCACTTCCCACAGAAGTGAACGAAAGCTTTCGCTGGGAGTGAATCTTCTATTTTCAGTGTATTTGGAAAAACGTGTTAGAGTGAAGACATTAAACGCTGGGTTAAAAAAGACTGCACCTTGCGAAACCCCTGGGTTAAACTTCATGGTCTTAGAAATGTATACTCTCAAGTAGATGATGTACCGCGTTTTTGTCAGTTGAATGATTTTCAATCAATAAGCTATAGGATTGTTCACCACTAAAACCTACAATGAATTTTAGTGTCGATAGGCATAAAAAGTTTCTTGTAATACAGAAGCCTTGCATTTTTTTCGGAAACACTGTCACTGTACAAACTGTGTAAGGCGAGAACGTCCAGATTGGAGGGTGACCGATGTTCAGCTTTACATTGGACGTTAGGCTCAGTGAGACATACCATCCCTTCAAAAAAGAATTGGCAGGAAACTCTGTCAGAATGCACTAGCTGTGATCACGTGTGAGTAATGTTGAAATTCTATCAACTATCTCTCCTATTACCTACCACACTATCTATTTGCCGTTGGCACTGGTGAGAAATGAGACCACCAGACTTGACTGTCCTCAACAGTCAACGCATTAAAAGCCTCATCATACGGAAGAGATGACTAAATGGTCACATATGAAACTTGAAACGTATTAAAACCGGTTGAGAATGTAGATGTTACGTGTGACCCGATAACCGGGCAACCTCTACAGATTTAACGGATTGTACGTGAAACTTTGTTGTCGTGTTAATAAATGTTAGTCTAACCACCTGTACATTACAGCCCGAATGATGTTAATGTTGAAGCAACTTGACTTACATTCGGCGTCTAACCTTGATTCGC
Source organism: Paragonimus kellicotti (assembly GCA_014220965.1). NCBI lineage: Eukaryota > Metazoa > Platyhelminthes > Trematoda > Plagiorchiida > Troglotrematidae > Paragonimus > Paragonimus kellicotti. Next base: position 5,046 of record LOND01001981.1, on the reverse strand, counting down.
TGTCTGCTGTTCAGATTTTGTCGTTGTCTAACCACAACTGGATACGTGACCACACCACTCAAACATTTAAAGTGAACCGACCCAATACCATCACGTGAATCCTATTCAGAATGTGTCACATGATATAGGCCCTTTGTATCACTGACAATTTCGTGTTTACTGTGACTTCATTGAAGGCAGCGACAAACAAACGGTTCTGTCATCTGTCCATTCTCTAAATGTCAATCACTCGCAATCAAACGGGAACTGGATAACTGACCCAAGTTTCGCTGCAATCCAGCTGTTTCACTGTTGGATCGTCTCTAAACAGAATAAGTTTTAACGAAATGACTTGAAACCTTTCTGACATTTTCAAGACACAACTGCCGCCACTGACTTCATTGAGTGACGCTAACACCAGGTGCTTGAGTGACAGCGGATGGTTTGCCACAGTCCCGCCAAAAATGGAGACATTCCTGAAGTGACATCATCATAATCATCTTCTGCCTTTTCATGCCGTGACGGCTCGGTTTTCCACCAGAAGCACTGTTCACATGCTCCCTGAAGCACACTTATCCACTTGAGTGACCCCGGGGTCAGTTGGTCATTTGTTCACCCCTTGCTTTTTGTTCTTCATCGTTCAAACCGTCCGCCATGCTGATTGTCCATTCGGGTCAGTCACGCCTGCAGCGGCACTCTCCTCGCGTCTAATTGATTCGCGTGATAATTTAAAACAGGCAGTCTTGGGGACACGTTGCTACCGCAAATGAGCCATGCGGAACTACAAATCATGAACACAGCACTAAACGATCAACTTATCTAAACAGTGCTAAGTGTTCTTTCAAAGCGGGGAGACCACGGTTAAGTCTATTTTATGAATTGCGCGTTGAGTGAACTTTCCATCTAAAGCTAGATATCAGTGAAGATATTTACACCTTGATACTTTCCTGTCCGAAAAAACAGTAATAATAGTTCATTATGACAAATACAACTGCACTACCCACAAAACGAGTTCTGTTGATAAGTTGCCAGTACGGTCCTCGTCCACTTGCAGCTAGCCATACAAAGCACGATGTTTTGCTTGGAAAGGTGTTTTTTTTTACAGGCTTGCATCAAGCTACAGTAAAAGTTGATTACTAACAAAGCATGGCAAGTTCAAATATTGATTTAGAATTATTGCTAGTCAAAGTGAGTGTCTTCTCACGAACCAATCAGCTAATGGGGCTGAACTGTAGTTCTTTAAGTTTACAGTCATACGGTTTTGCTGGACAGAACTTGTAGTAACCACCTATTCTACAGCTGGTCACATTTCGCAGCAAATGGCTTGCAAAACTTCTGAAACCCATCAGAATTCGGACTGTTCCTTGCTGTTTAACGGATACGTTCGTATGCGCTGGAGACACTGAACAATCAGGTAAAAATTTGCGCCTATTTGATATACAACAGACGCTTACAACTAGTCCTTTGGACGAGTGCATTAAAACCCTGCACGTGTGTTGATAAAGATAGGGGTGCATTCAACTTGATGTTGAAGTACCTGTAACAGAGTTGAAAAGACTGTTGCTATTACATACCAAAAACATCGGCTTCATTTGTTAATAATTAGCTCACCATTATACTGATGGTGTGGACATCATTAGCCCGCTCGGCTTCATTCTTGCTCGTATTTTCATAGCAAAGATCTAAAAACGCATGTCAACGCAGATATCCACAATGCTTTTTCTCAAATCCTATGCCATTTTTCCTTTAGAGATGACGATTGCCAGAGTATAACGGATAGAATGAATTGTTAGCATACACAGGCATTTCACTATGGAAACCGTGAACCGCAAGGGGACGAAATTTCCTGACAATTGTTCCGTTAAAAATACAGTTGGTTCCTTTCTTTGATGTATCTCTTTGCAAGAGTGATTCGATGGTGTCCTCTTTCCGTAAGTGTATAATGCATAGTTCATACAAGTGAAGTTTACAGCCTTACACTGTCTGATCGAGCCAGAAGACAGATGTAGTTCATGAAGGATTCACAGTAATAGATACCAAGTTCACAGCCTAGTGGGTACGCTCGGTTGTTTGTTTTAAACTTCGGAGTGGCTTGCTACGTGAGGTCCACCTAACAGTGTCTCTAAACTGTCAACATTCTTTCGTTCTTCTAACAACTAATTCGGGATCAACTTATTAACTGTGTCATCTTTGCTATTTTAGAAGATTCCGGATCCCAAAACTCTGTGTGAAACAACCAGTGCCCGAGTCGGGCAACTTCGCTGTTGTCTGTGAAAACCGATGCGGTCGCGGCGTATCCGACAACGACAGAACTGTGCACCAACTGTAAACTAGGGTGGAGAAACACATATACCACAACAGAGTGAACAATGCATCACGCAAAGATACGACGATAGAACTAGGGAGACTGTATCATCAATTACACGTCACAGTGTATTGACGCAACATTAATGTTAATCATCATCATCACCATTGTAGAAAGCAGCACATCAGTGGGTCACACTGACGCTTAACTACCAGGCAATTACGAAGAAGAAAGAAAAGCAAACTCTGTACATGAAGAGATAATTAAAAAAGAAGGGATGGAAAGGGACCTAACTACCAAAATATAACTGCGTCTATTTTCGAGCATTCAACATCAGAGTGCCCACACATTGCAAACAACATAACCGAGCTGTAAGTGAAAGTAAAGCGTCATCAGCAAAGTATTTTTACGGCTTCGCTGCCCTGTAATCACTTCACAGACAACTGGGACAAACAAGGACAACATTCACGCCACTGAGCTCGATTGGCCGCCATCTCACTTGTTGGTGCCACCCGATGGTCAAATACCTGAAGACGGTTCACGTCTTCTACCCTGAGCGGCCAGGTTTCGCTGCCGTAAAGTAACACAGCCCTCACTGTCGCCTTATATACGCGACCTTTAAGCATCAGAGAGATACCTCTCTGTCGCCAGAGGTGCCCCAGATTAGCGAACACTGCCCTATCCTTAGAGATACGCAATTCTGCCTCATTCCCTGCACCGCCACCGTCGCCGCTGATGCAGCTTCCCAGGTATACGAACCGGTCAACAACCTCCATGACTTCATTAGCTAACAATAATTCTGCATTATCACAGCAATCTTGTAGAACACTTTGCACTTTGAGGCTGCAAAGCGCATTCCGAAGCGTTTAGCAGATTGCGAAATTCCGTTTAGCGTTGTTTGTGCACCTGAAAGTTGTCAACAGCAACACCTTGTCGTCAACATAATCAAGATCAGTCAGTGTTTCACCAGGTATAAGGTCCACGCCGGCATCTTGTGAGTGCCGCAGACAATCCTCCATTATAAAGTCTCTGACGAAATTGAACAGAAATAGTGAAAGAGGACAGCCTTTGTGTACGTCGCTCATGATGCTGAAACTGTTAATGTGAATAGGTGACCGTGTTTCTCGTTCCGTATTAAACGTTACACAGTCGAATACTTCATTATGTTGGAACTAGTGCCGTCGTACTAACATGGTTTTTTAACCTTGCAATTTTGATATTTCCACTGTTTGCTTTTTCCGTTCATGCCATTTTATGATTAATTTAAGCACACATGAAGACGCTGTGAAATTGGCACTGACACCAGCTACACATATATCAGACACTGTTCAAATTCATGGCGGAAAACGAGATTTAAGTTAATTTTGGATCAGACCGGATAACAGAAGTGTTGAAACGTTCACAATAATAAATGGTGTAATGTTTATTATAATACCTCAGTACCGAATAGATGAAATGCTACGTTAAGAATGGTTTTACTTCTGCGACTAGCTACTCTGCCAATGATAACAGCGATTTAGCTTGTAGTCATCGTAAAGCTACCATCAAAGTAAATTACATCAAATCAGAAGTACACAGTAGCTCGCTTGCTTTTGAACAGAAAACATCAAGTATTTAACACATAAAATACTGCTCTCAACGGGCAGTTTTTTAAAAACTTGTTGTGACTTGTTCAACCAGTTCCTTAAATGTTCATCATTTGGTTGATTAGTTACTTCACATAAACCACCTACGTTTTGCATCTGCGGAGTCATGCAGGTGTGACACTCACCGTGTTTCCGTATTTTGTGAACTCTTATGGTAAATAGATCGACTCAGACTTCGGTTTTACCAACCAGATACATGCGCGTGACTCTCACGGTGTGACGTGCGCATACAACCTATCATTGATCGATAACTTGGATACCTCGGTGCTGTCGTCGAAACGCATGATTGTCTAGAGGAGCGGACGTATACCTCTGTGATGTTCCTGCTTTCACACCTGTAACGTGTGGTCGAAACCAGCAAGCGCGCACAGGTTGAATTTGAATTGTGTGACGAGGCGTGCTGCTGTGTTGTTGACGCCGTTTTAGTTTCCGTTTGTGTAAGTCGTGTGCATGGCTTACTGGGCCTTTGGCTCATGCTTGTCTGTATTGTTTCCTTTTACAGGATTGTTGTTGGGACCCCTCCTTCGGAAGAACGCTGTCCCCCGGTGTCTTCCACGTTGCCCCAAAGTTGGTCCGTAAGTGCGACGGACAATCGGAGTAAAGCGGCCGGCTTGCATGTTACACACCTACCAAACTGTCGAGCTGTGACTCAGAGGAATCAGACTCATTAGAGCAGGAAATGGACGCCACTGAGAGAAACGTCATTACTGATTGTTACGTTTCTCTGAAGATTTTATCTTCGCGGACCATAAACAATTTTTGAGCCGAGGTCACAAGCCGACGATCATATGTGTTATATTCACACAAAATTCACTGCAATACACATGAACAAACAGATGTCCAACAATCTTTTCGGAGGTATACCACGTATGGATTGAGACACTAACGTGTGAATTACACACTGTACTGAAGTCACTTCTTGAAGCAAAAGCTAACCAATAGGATCAGTAGGCAGACGGATAAAAAGCATTAAGTTTTCATTAACAAACAACCACTGCGATGCAAGCGCTTCTGGTAAAACTGTTGTTATCACTGCCACAAGCTTTCGGTCAGTGTGTTAGCTGCTAACCCACTGGTTTCTCGGGAGGTCGGGAAGAAATGATTTCTATCCGCAGC
>LOND01001980.1:68421-84992 GCA_014220965.1 Paragonimus kellicotti | reverse complement strand
CGGTTCTTACCTGACTTGAAAAGTTGACACCTTTCTCTGGAAAATCGAACGATACTCTGAATAACATACAACGAGCAATTATGGACAATAAAGAGTCTTTGAACTCATAGGACAGGTTATCCAAGGCTCAATGAAAGCTCATAGTACTTTGAAATTTTGAGTAGTCGTCAAGACGTCCACGGATGAGGTTGGCATTGTCTTTGTGCCCGTGGTCGATTACTGTCTTGTGATGGGAGATACCATATTTTGTTTCCGCGTAGTGTCATTCACCATTATTTTAATACATCTCCCAAACAGTTTGGTGTATACTCATGTGCCCTGGTGTCTGTAAACGGCTTCACTACTGTAAATTAGGTGATGGTTACACTGACTGGCAGAGAAGTGAATATTTTAATTGTTGCCCAGGGTTAAGGCCATCAAGTAGTTTGTGAAAGTGAGCCAGCGTAGCTGCTTCATAAACGGGCTTCAGACTGGCATCGATCATGGTCAGAAAAGCGTTTACCACTTAATTGCCTTTAAACAGGAATGTGGGGTGGACCGCTTTCTCATTTCTCCCCAACAGCTACTCTGCTGATTCTAGATAGCTCTGTTTTCTAACGAACTACTCAAGAAAACTGTTAGCACGAAAGGTTTTATGCAGTAGCCTCTGTTTGTTATATAGTCTGTCGTTGATATATTCAACATTGTAATGTGTGTACGGATTGTTGACCCTTATATACTGCAGAACGGAAACTGATACTTTTCATGCACTGTTCCGAAGAAGGTTCAAAAGTGCTAGGCCATTGTGAAGCTCTCATGTCGCGTCATATTCAGTCTGCTGTTTGCGCCAAATGTTAATCCGTGTCTGCAATTGGTTTGGTTGCGAGTGTCATCCGTGATTTAAGTTGATCTGCATGTTTATCATGTGGTTTGAGGACCAATATCCTCATTTTCACGTTGGCCCAACGTTTACTAAACTTGAGCAAACTGGATTATCACCGTATTCGGTGTCTTCCAACTACCATTTTGAAATAATTCGAAGGAACTCAATGTTTTTAATAACCTGTTCCAGATATTCTAAACTATCCTTTTGCTACACTGGCGGCTGCAAACGTGATCTGCTGGAATGCAACGTATAATTCAAAGAAATTGTTTTTCTGTTGGTTTCAATCACTGCCTTCTCCTACCAGTTCTCATTTGTCTAATTTTTCCATCATTCCGAACTTACATTCAGCCCCTTTTAATGTATATGTACCAACAGGTACTGACCTCATTTTCCCACCTGTTTAACGTCGGTCATATAGTTGTAAGTTTAATTTGAACCAAGGTCTTTAAATTATTTTTGGCGGTTGATCCAGTCTAATTTCAGCGTAAGAAACCTACTTGCATTTTATATATTACATACATCTAAGTGGGCTTAATAACATCTTTTGAATGTAGCATCACAGGACGGTCACTGTCTTCTTGCATTGTAAATGCTCCAATTCCTCCTCCCTGATGAAGTATTTCCAAGAGAATTGACGCTGGTAAGCCAGTATATGTTTCCGGCTGCATCTTAAATGAGTCAGCCACACCCAGAAGTTGTCAGGAGTTGACTGACTTTTTGGAAAAGTGGTATCTTGTTGGCGGAGTGACTTACCGTGTGTTCGAGGTAATTCTACGTAACCATATCCTTCGGTACGACTTCTAGACCAAAAGTCAAACGAGATAATCTCAAGGTAAAGTATTGGCCATCTCATTGATAGTGGTTGTTCGATTTCTACAAAGTAAATATACCGTACAAAGTTACAGTGTTGCCAACCGACGCTTAACTGAGTCTCGATTAGTTATCGTTTCTTAGTCTACCATGTATCCTAAGTTTTGAACTCCAACTAGAATGGTTGATCAGTTCCTTTTGGTTAATCATTGCAGATACACTGTAGTATGCACTGTGTAAACAATGCATTTGACATTCTATTTCCGCAAATCGATATATACTTAGTCTTTCCATCACAGAATTATATAGTACTTGTTCAAGTTACACTTGCGTACGTAATCCCCGGTGGTAATATGAACCTGCGGATATGCTACAACTTTGAAATGTAGAGATAGTTGGAATCTATCTCATGAATACTAATATGGTCGGGCCGGAAATTTTTTATAATCTAGCTGTATGACACGATTATATTATGCACTGGAATAACTAAAATATGATCCTTTTGGATTCTGTAGATGACTTACCTTTATCTAATCCGGGTTTGTATGCCAGATCAAACTCAATAGGATGTGAGAACAGACTGACTTCTCGCTAAAACGAAAGGGTATTCAGTGACAATCATCCAGCTGACATGTTTTTGCAGTGCAACATCCGTAAATTGATGTTTTCATTTATTACCGAGCAAAACGATAACGAGCAAACTTACATCCTGAAAGCTGTGACAAGTGGACACTTGTGTACTTCCGCAAAGCAGCTTTTGATTATATGCTCTCCAATCTGTACTATCATGCGGAAAGTGTGTTTCTCACCTTGGGGGAGGTCTAAAAAATACTGAACGTATATCCCTGTGTATTCAAACGAATTGGCTGAAACTGGATCAAGAGGTATTGTGCTTCCTTAATAACTACCTATCTCCCCGAGAACAAACAGCCGAAAGATATGTTCCTCAGGCTAGTTGATTAATCGAACGCTTTTTCAAAACATTACCATTTCGAATTGGTTTCCTATTATATTTGTTAGGTTGCAATGCTTCTGTATTATGACCTATAATCGGTTCTCAATGTATTTCGTCTTAAGAACCTTTTGGTGCAGTTTTGCTTCCTTCAGTGCCTCGGAGTCGGAAATAGTCTTGGATTCGTTGCTAATTGTGTAATGGTATGTACCTTCAAAATATTAGACAGTGTTCCACTTACTTTTAGTCTCATTACTTTCAACTTTGAAGTACTCTTTTCCACAAGAAAAGTCAGGCGCAACGGTTAAAATTCCTTGTGGGTCGTAGGATATGGTGCACAAGACGACCTCATCGCGAATTTGTGCAATGTTTCCGTTTTGTAAGTCCATCACGTCATCCGATAGATCCGCCATAATATACATTACCTGAGTAGGTTTTCCGGGCAGATGTTGTGCGAACATTTGGGCTTTCGTTGGGCATTCCAGTACTATATTCAAATGTGTTTTTCCACAGTTTTGAAATCTCGTGATAATAGTAGCCACGAAAATAAACTAACCTGGCATTTTGAGAAACGATTTCCATGTCGTTTCTGTTGACTAAACGCGATGGATATGAACAGCATTTTTCACCACCCTTCGACGGGACTCTTGTTAGGACACGTAAATGAAGCAAAATCATACTTGAAGTTGCACACTGAATTCGTCACCTTCAACGTATGTGAATAACCTGTTGTTCGTAAAGGTTTCCCTGAAGAAAAAATTATCTTGTAGATAATTGCAACGCACTTTGTCATTGTCACTTGTTCATGGTATAACCGTTGTAGAGTTGTGTAGGATTGTTGCTCCTGCCTGTAAATAACTTTCTCTCTCTGAATACAATAAGCTTTCACCTAGCCTTACAGGACTAAAATATTTTTGCTGCCAAGAAACGATAAGTTCTTCATCATAGTTTTTAATATCTTCATGTGCTCCAATACTAGCGACGGGGCGTCCTAATTTAACACTTTCGGGACAATAAGTATACTTTTACCGTACCTTATTTTTAAGTTCTTAAGGGGATCTCTTATTGGATAGGTTCCAACATTTTTAACGCGTTTCATTTTGAAATTTCGCCGTAGTTAAAGACGCCTAAATGTGGCGCACTATTTTTGGATTTTGTCACGGTGGTACAAAAATTACTGGTTGTGCAAGGCAGGACTTTCCTACACCTTTTAAAACCGTGAAAATATATGTCATTACTGCATCATTTTTCCACCTTTCTGTATCACGGTCACAGCTTTTAGCCTTCAGCCATTAACACACTGGTTCGAGGAAGGTAGCCGAAAGTACCCGGATCCAGTGGGTTTGTCTTGTTCACTGTTCAAGCGGGCGTTTCGTTGAGTTGGAAGTGAACATCAAAAGTAGGATGTAGTGTAGTGATCTGAAAATTTCATTAGCCTGCCTACGGTATTCAGTTCAATTCACAGAACAAATGACGGCCAGAGGACAGAATATTCCAGATTCTTGCATCGAAAAGCCCGAGGCCTCCAACGCTTCGACTTCAATTTTTCTGATTTCAACGATGTGTAAAATAGTTCCAAAACTCGTAGTTGCGTATTCTATCTAAGTTGTTGAGAAAATTCGTATGATGTGTAATGTCAGACTGGGGTTGTCTTGCAATACATGTGACTGTGGCGTGAACCTGCAACACAAAAAAAGTTGTGGTCACACTCCTGCGACTTAATCGTTCGTCGACGGCCAGTCTCTAGTCTCCCTAGCTGATTCATGTGTCGGTGTCATTTCTAGCGCTATAATAGACCTGTAAAGTTGGTGTAATAAATATTCGGTCCCCCTGTCAACGGCCTTTTAGATTTTGTCCACGGTTTCATATAACTCGCACGCTTACGACTGAGGAGAACATGCAAAATGAATCCGAAGACCAATTCGTACATTCTGATTAGTATGTTTAAATCCCATCACGTTAAGAATGAATTCATAACACATTACCAAGCCTTTGATGCTGATTCCGTCTAGGCGAACATGTGCTGAATGTACTTTGTTGGCGACCTACTGGCGAGTCTGTGGTGGAAAATTTGCGACGATTTTTCATTGGAGGCACAGGACAACTAGAAGACACGACTTTTGTTGGCATTCCTGGAAACTTTCAGGTAAGTTGTTTACAAAAAATTTTCATACAACTTTGTGAGAGTTGAGGTGGCCGTAAAAGGATAGATTATAATTATACACTTAGAAGTTTGAATACGATGTTGAAAAGACAAATAGCCGCGTGAATTCATTTCGCGTAACCTTAACTGGTCGTAAAGGTATCCAGCACAAAAACATAAGCAACATAATATTCAAAACATAAAGAGATTCTAAACGTTTGGGAACAAAACAAGCTTGACCATACTATAAGTGTGATCCAGTGTGATGTTAGTCGTTCTGCTAAACGCTTTCGCCAAAATGCTGTCTCAGGGGGATTTGGAATAAACGGATTCCTCGATCGTCTTCAAGTTCCGAGGTTTTGAGAAATCTGGTTTACCCCCATCTTTGATAAGCAGCTCTCGTAAGATATAGGCAAGAAAAATGATGCGAAACGTTTGCGTTGCTGGTGGTACGTCATTAGAACACATTCTAAACGGCCCGTTGAATACAGTGAGAACCAGTGGATTTCACCACGACGGAACCAACATTTCGCGTCGTGCTAAAATCAGAAGTTAAATAGATTCAGTCAACGTACGTCCAATAGTTTGTGTATTCGTACTCGATGGATTCGGCAAGATTTGAATGGACAGCTGAGAATCAGAACTATATTTGCAACAGGTACCTTATTTCATCTAATCGGAATCACATAATCGTCACATTCTCTCACAGGACCAATTCAACAAAAAACTAGAGAGTAGTGTTTTCAGGTTCAACCACAAACACATCAGTCAAAACAAGGTGGAAGAGGCTTCCCGCAAAAGTATTATCGAGCTGTTGAGAAAAATTGCGCATGAAATAAAACCGCACATTTCCGTAAACACAACAAAAGCAAGAATTATAATGTAATCACCAAACCTGCCACCCAAACGAGACTAAATCTCATCAAGTCGGCCGGCCTGGGTGTTGATGTCTCTGGCTCGAATGACTATATCAAAATCATCTGTTGACTTAAGGAAAGTGGCCAGATCCGAGTAGAGGGCGTTCTTGATATTCACGTCACTAGTCAGCTGGAGCACAAACAAACACAATAAACGGATTTCCGCAGACTTTTTGGATGGACAGTGCAGGTATTGTTAGTTTCATACGTTGACTACTGTCCTGGATTCTAGTCTCCTGAAATACAGCAGACATCGACATTCAACGAGTCTAACGTTCGTGCGAGAGCGGCCTGTTGACCTATCTGTTTTAGAGTGCGAACGTTGAAAGCACCTATATTAATTCGCATTCTAGGTCTAAGCAAGGGACGAGGGAGGCCTGAAGGCTGGATGGCAAGAGATGGGACTTACCGGCACAGTGTTACCATGATTAGCTATATCTGTTGCGGGATATGCAAAGTAACTATAATAAGTGAAGATCGGGAGACAGTTGAGAACTAAATTTGATAGGACAGTGGGGAAGGGAGCAGCAGTAACGTTTTCGCCTATCCACTCTGTAATAGGCAGCAGAAAATGCGATCCGGTTACCACTGAGAAACGCGCAATGCAGTATGGAACTGAGTGCTGTGAATGGTCATGGTTGTGGGCTGAGATACTGTCCGGGGCGTCCAGACCTAGAAAGTGAAGTTTGGGTTCCTTAGCCAAAACCTTGGTTTAAAAACCTGAATCGTAAGGCAGCGGTTGGACGGCAGTACACCAAAACTAGTCCATTTCCCTGAAAAAATATGCCAGACTTCTTCCAACCCCGCTGCCTTGTGGTACATGCTTTTGAGCAAAGGCTTTGGTTGGGAACCCACACAACCATGAATATTCACAACAACAATAAATCCATACTGCATCGGCCGTCTCGCAGTATAAACCGGGTCGCCCTATCTGCTGCATACAGCAGGGTGGATAGGCGAAAACATGCTACTGCTGACCCCTCCCCACTGTCCTATCAAATTTAGCTCTCAGGCCCTCCCGATCCTCCATTTCTGGTGATTACTCGGCTGATTCCACAATAGATACAGCCAATTATAATAACAATGTACCATGAATCCCATCTCTTACCACCCGGCCTCCCTCGTCTATTGCTTAGACTTAGACCAGAGTCGGTGGCTTGAGACGTTAGGTGAGATGGCGGCTAATCGAGCTCAGTGGCGTGAATGTTGTCGTTGTTTGGCCGAGTTGTCTGTGAAGTGAGTGCACTTAATGACGCGGGGCAGTGAAAGCCGTAAGGAAGCTGTCTTGCTGATGACGCCTTACTTTCACTTACAGCTCGGTTGTTTGTTTGCAAGGTGTAGGCACCTTGATGTTGAATGTTTGAATATAGACGTAGCTATTTTAGTAGTTAGGTCCCTTCCCGTCCCTTCTTTTTTCTTCTTCCTATGNGCATGATAGTACAGATTGGAGAGCATATAATCAAAAGCTGCTTTGCGGAAGTACACAAGTGTCCACTTGTCACAGCTTTCAGGATGTAAGTTTGCTCGTTATCGTTTTGCTCGGTAATAAATGAAAACATCAATTTACGGATGTTGCACTGCAAAAACATGTCAGCTGGATGATTGTCACTGAATACCCTTTCGTTTTAGCGAGAAGTCAGTCTGTTCTCACATCCTATTGAGTTTGATCTGGCATACAAACCCGGATTAGATAAAGGTAAGTCATCTACAGAATCCAAAAGGATCATATTTTAGTTATTCCAGTGCATAATATAATCGTGTCATACAGCTAGATTATAAAAAATTTCCGGCCCGACCATATTAGTATTCATGAGATAGATTCCAACTATCTCTACATTTCAAAGTTGTAGCATATCCGCAGGTTCATATTACCACCGGGGATTACGTACGCAAGTGTAACTTGAACAAGTACTATATAATTCTGTGATGGAAAGACTAAGTATATATCGATTTGCGGAAATAGAATGTCAAATGCATTGTTTACACAGTGCATACTACAGTGTATCTGCAATGATTAACCAAAAGGAACTGATCAACCATTCTAGTTGGAGTTCAAAACTTAGGATACATGGTAGACTAAGAAACGATAACTAATCGAGACTCAGTTAAGCGTCGGTTGGCAACACTGTAACTTTGTACGGTATATTTACTTTGTAGAAATCGAACAACCACTATCAATGAGATGGCCAATACTTTACCTTGAGATTATCTCGTTTGACTTTTGGTCTAGAAGTCGTACCGAAGGATATGGTTACGTAGAATTACCTCGAACACACGGTAAGTCACTCCGCCAACAAGATACCACTTTTCCAAAAAGTCAGTCAACTCCTGACAACTTCTGGGTGTGGCTGACTCATTTAAGATGCAGCCGGAAACATATACTGGCTTACCAGCGTCAATTCTCTTGGAAATACTTCATCAGGGAGGAGGAATTAGAGCATTTACAATGCAAGAAGACAGTGACCGTCCTGTGATGCTACATTCAAAAGATGTTATTAAGCCCACTTAGATGTATGTAATATATAAAATGCAAGTAGGTTTCTTACGCTGAAATTAGATTGGATCAACCGCCAAAAATAATTTAAAGACCTTGGTTCAAATTAAACTTACAACTATATGACCGACGTTAAACAGGTGGGAAAATGAGGTCAGTACCTGTTGGTACATATACATTAAAAGGGGCTGAATGTAAGTTCGGAATGATGGAAAAATTAGACAAATGAGAACTGGTAGGAGAAGGCAGTGATTGAAACCAACAGAAAAACAATTTTTTGAATTATACGTTGCATTCCAGCAGATCACGTTTGCAGCCGCCAGTGTAGCAAAAGGATAGTTTAGAATATCTGGAACAGGTTATTAAAAACATTGAGTTCCTTCGAATTATTTCAAAATGGTAGTTGGAAGACACCGAATACGGTGATAATCCAGTTTGCTCAAGTTTAGTAAACGTTGGGCCAACGTGAAAATGAGGATATTGGTCCTCAAACCACATGATAAACATGCAGATCAACTTAAATCACGGATGACACTCGCAACCAAACCAATTGCAGACACGGATTAACATTTGGCGCAAACAGCAGACTGAATATGACGCGACATGAGAGCTTCACAATGGCCTAGCACTTTTGAACCTTCTTCGGAACAGTGCATGAAAAGTATCAGTTTCCGTTCTGCAGTATATAAGGGTCAACAATCCGTACACACATTACAATGTTGAGAGGAATATATCAACGACAGACTATATAACAAACAGAGGCTACTGCATAAAACCTTTCGTGCTAATAGTTTTCTTGAGTAGTACGTTAGAAAACAGAGCTATCTAGAATCAGCAGAGTAGCTGTTGGGGAGAAATGAGAAAGCGGTCCACCCCACATTCCTGTTTAAAGGCAATTAAGTGGTAAACGCTTTTCTGACCATGATCGATGCCAGTCTGAAGCCCGTTTATGAAGCAGCTACGCTGGCTCACTTTCACAAACTACTTGATGGCCTTAACCCTGGGCAACAATTAAAATATTCACTTCTCTGCCAGTCAGTGTAACCATCACCTAATTTACAGTAGTGAAGCCGTTTACAGACACCAGGGCACATGAGTATACACCAAACTGTTTGGGAGATGTATTAAAATAATGGTGAATGACACTACGCGGAAACAAAATATTGGTATCTCCCATCACAAGACAGTAATCGACCACGGGTCACAAAGACAATGTCACCTCATCCGTGAACGTCTTGACGACTACTCAAAAATTTCAAAGTACTATGAGCTTTCATTGAGCCTTGGATAACCTGTCCTATGAGTTCAAAGACTCTTTATTGTCCATAATTGCTCGTTGTATGTTATTCAGAGTATCGTTCGATTTTCCAGAGAAAGGTGTCAACTTTTCAAGTCAGGTAAGAACCGTTGTCCACGGTTTCATATAACTCGCACGCTTACGACTGAGGAGAACATGCAAAATGAATCCGAAGACCAATTCGTACATTCTGATTAGTATGTTTAAATCCCATCACGTTAAGAATGAATTCATAACACATTACCAAGCCTTTGATGCTGATTCCGTCTAGGCGAACATGTGCTGAATGTACTTTGTTGGCGACCTACTGGCGAGTCTGTGGTGGAAAATTTGCGACGATTTTTCATTGGAGGCACAGGACAACTAGAAGACACGACTTTTGTTGGCATTCCTGGAAACTTTCAGGTAAGTTGTTTACAAAAAATTTTCATACAACTTTGTGAGAGTTGAGGTGGCCGTAAAAGGATAGATTATAATTATACACTTAGAAGTTTGAATACGATGTTGAAAAGACAAATAGCCGCGTGAATTCATTTCGCGTAACCTTAACTGGTCGTAAAGGTATCCAGCACAAAAACATAAGCAACATAATATTCAAAACATAAAGAGATTCTAAACGTTTGGGAACAAAACAAGCTTGACCATACTATAAGTGTGATCCAGTGTGATGTTAGTCGTTCTGCTAAACGCTTTCGCCAAAATGCTGTCTCAGGGGGATTTGGAATAAACGGATTCCTCGATCGTCTTCAAGTTCCGAGGTTTTGAGAAATCTGGTTTACCCCCATCTTTGATAAGCAGCTCTCGTAAGATATAGGCAAGAAAAATGATGCGAAACGTTTGCGTTGCTGGTGGTACGTCATTAGAACACATTCTAAACGGCCCGTTGAATACAGTGAGAACCAGTGGATTTCACCACGACGGAACCAACATTTCGCGTCGTGCTAAAATCAGAAGTTAAATAGATTCAGTCAACGTACGTCCAATAGTTTGTGTATTCGTACTCGATGGATTCGGCAAGATTTGAATGGACAGCTGAGAATCAGAACTATATTTGCAACAGGTACCTTATTTCATCTAATCGGAATCACATAATCGTCACATTCTCTCACAGGACCAATTCAACAAAAAACTAGAGAGTAGTGTTGTCAGGTTCAACCACACAACATCAGTCAAAACAAGGTGGAAGAGGCTTCCCGCAAAAGTATTATCGAGCTGTTGAGAAAAATTGCGCATGAAATAAAACCGCACATTTCCGTAAACACAACAAAAGCAAGAATTATAATGTAATCACCAAACCTGCCACCCAAACGAGACTAAATCTCATCAAGTCGGCCGGCCTGGGTGTTCATGTCTCTGGCTCGAATGACTATATCAAAATCATCTGTTGACTTAAGGAAAGTGGCCAGATCCGAGTAGAGGGCGTTCTTGATATTCACGTCACTAGTCAGCTGGAGCACAAACAAACACAATGAACGGATTTCCGCAGACTTTTTGGATGGACAGTGCAGGTATTGTCAGTTTCGTACGTTGACTACTGTTCTGGATTCCAGTCTCTGAAATACAGCAGACATCGACATTCACCGAGATTAAAATTCTTGCAGAGCGGACCTATTGGCCTGTCTGTTCTAGATGGCGAACACTCGAAGCACCTATATTAAGTCGCCTTCTGGGTATAAGCAGGGGACGAGGATGGCCTGAGGCTGGATGGCAAGAGTTGGGACTTACTGGCACAGTGTTACCATGATTAGCTATATCTGTTGCGGGATATGCAAAGTAACTATAATAAGTGAAGATCGGGAGACAGTTGAGAACTAAATTTGATAGGACAGTGGGGAAGGGAGCAGCAGTAACGTTTTCGCCTATCCACTCTGTAATAGGCAGCAGAAAATGCGATCCGGTTACCACTGAGAAACGCGCAATGCAGTATGGAACTGAGTGCTGTGAATGGTCATGGTTGTGGGCTGAGATACTGTCCGGGGCGTCCAGACCTAGAAAGTGAAGTTTGGGTTCCTTAGCCAAAACCTTGGTTTAAAAACCTGAATCGTAAGGCAGCGGTTGGACGGCAGTACACCAAAACTAGTCCATTTCCCTGAAAAAATATGCCAGACTTCTTCCAACCCCGCTGCCTTGTGGTACATGCTTTTGAGCAAAGGCTTTGGTTGGGAACCCTAACAACCATGAATATTCACAATAACTGTTAATTCCATACTGCATCGGCCGTCTCGCAGTATAAACCGGGTCGCCCTATCTGCTGCATACAGCAGGGTGGATAGGGTGAAAACATGCTACTACTGACCCTCTCCCACTTTCCTATCAAATTTCGCTTTCAGGCTTTTCCCGATCTTCATTTTTGGTGATTACTCGGCTGATTCCACAATAGATACAGCCAATTATAATAACAATGTACCCATGAATCCCATCTCTTGCCACCCGGCCTCCCTCGTCTATTGCTTAGACTTAGACCAGAGTCGGTGGCTGAGACGTTAGGTGAGATGGCGGCTAATCGAGCTCAGTGGCGTGAATGTTGTTGTTTGGCCGAGTTGTCTGTGAAGTGAGTGCACTTAATGACGCGGGGCAGTGAAAGCCGTAAGGAAGCTGTCTTGCTGATGACGCTTACTTTCACTTACAGCTCGGTTGTTTGTTTGCAAGGTGTGGGCACCCCTGATGTTGAATGTTTGAATACGGACGTGGCTATTTATAGTAGTTAGGTCCCTTCCCGTCCATTTCTCTTTTTTTTATTCCTATGTAGGGCCTGCTTTTTTTACTTCGTGGTTATGTGACAGTTAAGCATCAGTGTGAACCACTGACGTGTTGCTGTCTACGATGATGATGAACCCTTGACCCAGAGGTTGATGAGACTGTGATATATCAGACCTCAACCTATTGGCCTATCTGGTATGAATGGCCCTATCGGTGTAATTGTCACACTGCCCAGTTTAGCTCAGTAGGTCATCGAGATGGGCGAGCCGTCATGTCGTGTCAGAGTTCAGTTTCATTTTGAACTTCTATTCAACAGATGTCGGCGGTTTACATGAAAGGTATATTTTTCGTCTCATAAAATGACGTTCATAAGCAAAGAATGGACACTAATAAACATTGTACCAGTTACAAGGGCAGAGAGATCAACACCAATGATCACTTGGTACCTTTCAACGAGATGACAGTCGGCGTCCGACGACCAGCGCAAAAGTGTTTCCATTTTCACAAACCTGTGATTGTTCAGTGTGCGGAATAAATCTGAACAGTCTTCTGCGTCTTCTGACCATTCTGTGTAAAGGGCTAAAGAAAGTCCACTATTCACGTATTGAAAAAACATCCCCATTGAAATAGGAAAATCAGTTACATCGTGTTTCAGTGGCACGCCAAAGTGTCTGATACAACTGATTAGTGGATAGATGTCTTCAATATGCATCTAGTTAGCACAGCAACATACAAAACAAATTCATCAAGTGTGGTGCTGACTCCAGTTTATACATCAAACTGAATTGGATGTTTCCAACAAGTACGAAAAGCAATTGAATGAGTCTTGATATATCTGACTGAGAGGCAGTAAAAAAAACCATGAGCACTCGGAAAGACAGAAAAAATACAGTCGCTCAGCAACCTGTTAAAACCCCTGGTGTTTTTATTCACACGAGCACGCGTGTAGCGCCTATAAAAAATATTTTTGATAGTCGCATTCAATCGTACATTTTTGAGTTTGTTAACCTACTTTGCTTCAATCAAGCTAGTAATGTGAAATATGTCTCGGGGTTAAAAAAACACCTCGCCAGCTTGACGTGCTTCCTCTGTTCACTCTATTATCCAGGATCGATGTCACTACATTGGGGGCGACGCGCTGAGTCAGTTTTCACGGTCTTTCAGCTTTCGATAATGAAAACTGACTAGGTATTATTCCATTGGACTGTTCCAACACGTTGGCCTAGCTATAAGAGAAAGTTGGCGAAGAACACCGGCATAACAATAAAAGAACGTGAAAATATGACCAAATGATCTCATAAATGCCACAATGACAGATTGGCTCGAAAAGCTCATGGATACGCTGGCTGAAGGTTTGACCATATTTTACAGAAAGATAACTGCATTACCAGTTCGTGGCCACGTAGGCTGAATACAAAGACTACCCTTTTTACCAGATGTTCATCCAAAATCGTTACTTTCAACCGGGCACAATATTCTACAAACTACCCACAACGTGACGAAGATAGTGGGATAGCTGAGGGGACTATGTGAATTTATCACTTTTCCGGCTGAGCGCCCGAAGTTTTCACTGGCAATGAAGCTGCTGATCCGCTAATCCTAGCATAGCAGATCATAATAACCGACAGAAGAACATCAGTGACTGATGCCCATCCTCAACTACCACACAATCGTGATAAAAGTAACCAATAACATATGAGAGTACAGGGGTTAATAAATTAGTATAAAGCCGCCCAAACTAAATATTCAACGCCAAGGTGTCAGGAACTGAAGAATAAAGTGGTATCCGCAGGATGACTTTTCCCACCTCGCATCACAAACCATTATTACCTCACAGACAAATCAGTTGCATAATGAGAAGACTGGCATCACTGAACACGATTAGCTATCATTTCCATTAAGGTATCTAACAAGCAGCCTGAGTCACCGCGCTCCGATCTTGACATGCAATGGCTAAACTACTAGCAACCGTCTTCATATATTTATGCCACGTCATCAGTAGTCCACTCGGCCTTGCGTTAGACGACTCAGGCATCAACAAGGTCGGTGTGACAGATTACTGGCCGGCACCCCTAGCAAAATCCGCCATCTCAGAGACCGAACGGATGAATCCACTTGAGATTCGTTATTAAGTATCTACTAATTAACTTCATCAGAACTTACCATTAATGTCACCTGACAAGTGCGGCTAAACGTAGGCACTGACAGTAGGCAAATCGAAAACGATTTGCAAATACTCCATATACACAGCTTGCGGGAACGTTTAAAACGGTGAATCCATGCTTAAGTTTGTTCACCGACAGTGTTCTCGCAACGAAGAAAAAGATAATATTCGCACCACCGTTGGGAAGCAGTTAAGTACACCAGTTGACCTCCGAAGTGTTGATTGCCAGAAGCCGTAATGCAGTAGCGAACATAAAACCTACCCATTCGGTTTAATTACTTTTCAGGACGAATTTAGTTAATAGACAGCCGAGTAACAACCTAAACGGATGGTTTGAACCATCCAGATCAATAGAGCGGAATTTTCTTATCACAAATCTAGCGAAAAAGGACAGCGTTAAAAACAAGCCGATCGGTCAAAAATGCAGAAACGTGCCAGACTTCTACTGGACAGAATGAGTCTATCTAAATGCATCAGATACGCAATCGACATTGTCATCGTTCCAATAATAAAGTTGTAGCTTCACAACCGCAATCGGTAATTCGACCAACTACACGGGTGTGAACTGTTTAATTTTTATGGACAGCTATAATCCACAAAAATACCGTATGGAATAATTTTAGTAGCCAAATGTCAAGAATTACCAAATTACGTGACGTTTCATATTTCTTTTCCTTCGTAAAAAAAAAACAAAATTCGTTTAACGTCAAATCGTTTTCTACTATCTAGAGTAAAAACTTGGTGAAATATGGATTTCGTACGCAAAGCTCCGGCAGTGTGACGCTGCGTTTCAACAGTGTTGTTCAAAGCTGGTGAGTTTTAAGTAACGTTATGATCAAACGAGCAGCCACTAAACTAGACCCCAGTCAACAAACAGTGATCGATCACGTACAAAATTTCGACGCCTATTGGCAATAATACTTCGACAATTATACGTAGAACAAGTGCGTTGCAAATTTAAAATCTACCTGGCATCACAAGGGGATGACGAACTGCGCCTATCTTAGATATATAACGCAAAATAACCACCACTTTTTTTACGTTCTTGCCAATTAACCACAGTTCATTTTGAAAAGAGGACTCACCACATTAGATATAACCGCCAACGTTCTAACATAAACGAGTCGAATAGAACATTAGGTAAACTGGTCCCAATAATTGGTGCAGATAATTGCCAAAATAAGAATTGTGCAAACTTCATACAACCGATTGTTTACACTAAGCGAGGAAGCAGACCATCAAACTACGATCAAATAGTTGTCACTAGATCAAGCAACTTAGATAAAAACGATCAAACGCGTAGCTGAGTATCCATGTATCTTATTGCTTAGAGTCATGCAATGGTTTATTTAAACAGCCATAAGGCCG
Source organism: Paragonimus kellicotti (assembly GCA_014220965.1). Taxonomy (NCBI): domain Eukaryota; kingdom Metazoa; phylum Platyhelminthes; class Trematoda; order Plagiorchiida; family Troglotrematidae; genus Paragonimus; species Paragonimus kellicotti. Next base: position 69,282 of record LOND01001980.1, on the reverse strand, counting down.
TGAACATTTTATTGCAACGAAGTTAAGTTGCTGGGCCTAAACAGGGCTTGGCTGAACAGTGGTCATTCATTTAGTCACCATTTCTCATCTCCTGATAAGGTCCCTGTCCACGACAATAAAGTCGTCTCGAAATGCTCCTCACTGTTTGGTCACCTGATCTAGCTCCCAAAGGACATAATGTGGATCACCCTCAATGAACCCATCTCTTCGACGTTTGCACATCTGGAACGGAAACTAATGGGGTGAACGAAACGGGCCTAGTTAATGCCGATACGTCCAATCAGGCTGATGTTACTTATGGATTCGGAACGTCTGATTCAGCAAACAGAAAAGTAGCATGCATGAGCGTTGATACCGATGCCCGCAGAACTATTTCCGTCGTGAGAGGCAGAACTCGTCCTCATGTTCGTTCTGATTCGCAACCGGGTTCTGTTTCCGGCACTAGACGTTTGATTAAGAGGTGGAATAATGGAACTCATCGTCGCAAACCCACGTCTTCGATGATAAGAACACATAAACCAACTTTCAAACAATAAGACAGCGCCCGCTGAACGATCAGCGTGCTGGAAACTATTCTACTACGGATCAAAGACTCTCCAAACCGTCTGGAGCCTATCCACGCTTATACTCGTGTTCATCATCAACAAAGATTAAAGAAACAGAAACAACGTGCTATTTCTCGTACATTTCATACAAATCATCGTACTGTACAGCTTTCCGATCCAAATGAACGTCATTTGGAGTCAAATTTCGGTCCCCATTATTTAAAGACTGGCAAACGATTACATTCGAAAGTTTCACGTGCTACGGGGAACTCGCGGATATGCGATAGAGACGAGTGGTCAAATGCCGGACACTATT
>LOND01001979.1:42653-54267 GCA_014220965.1 Paragonimus kellicotti | reverse complement strand
AACAAAGCTTCTGAAGATTGCATGACAGTAAACATAAGGTCAACCATGCTTTCTTCTACCTTTCTCCCGTCCTTTTGTTAAGCGCGAAAAATGTACGTTCAATCCATATATATATATATATATATATATATATATATATATATATATATATATACCCAGCAAGTGAGCTCGGCAACCAAACGTGTCTGCCAATCGCACACGGATGGAAATCGATCATTCACGCAATCGCACTTTGACGGCCAATGCCACCAAGTTGGCACTGTGACACGCCACGCTAACAAATCCAAGAGATTAAGCCCTCATACAACGTCGTGGTATACCGAACTGATGTACATAGCGTGCAAGAAATTGCGAACGATGGGAGTGGACTGTCAACCTGTTCAGATAGCCCAGCATCAAAATTAGCAACCGATTACACGAACCTGCTAGCGAGGAGAATAACCGCAGTGAGAGTATTCAGGGTGAATGCTAGCGTGAAACCAAAACATTCGTCGAATATCTACTCTGTCTATCATGTTTGGATATGATTCTTTTACTATCGATGGAAAGTATTCGCAGCTGTAAGGAACAAGAGAAAAATACAACATATCACAGTGGGGGCCGGAAACATTTGTTGGTTCTCCTTATGCTTGCGGGCTTCCAGTAGAATTTCTTTAGAGTGTAACTATCTTTAATGATACTATGAATCAGGAGAGATTTTCCAGATGGAAAAAAGCGAACAGACAACTGCTTCAATTTACTGTTTTTTAGCTTCTCAAACATACGGTGTTATCAGTTTCGTCAGTAATCTACAGGCAACATCATTGCAACTTTCACTCGATTCGGATTACGCGAACACTAAAGTTAAGACACAGCTATAACTTGGCACACTAGTTAGCATACATCAACATAAAGTTATAGATAGATCCAAAAGACAACGCAGCGAATGGATGTACTGAAATGATATTATGCAGACTATGTATTTTGTCTGATCAAAGAGTGATAATGCACATACCCTATTAACTCAGTCCAATCCTGCATATCCAAACGGTAAGCGTCATTGACATAGGACAGAACAATAGACTATCCCTCCTACATGTTGCGTCACTTCGCAGAATGGAAGGATCTTGGGGAAACACACTGATTTGCCAGAAAAGGCGGGACTAGGTTTGCTATTAACTCAGTCCAATCCTGCATATCCAAACGGTAAGCGTCATTGACATAGGACAGAACAATAGACTATCCCTCCTACATGTTGCGTCACTTCGCAGAATGGAAGGATCTTGGGGAAACACACTGATTTGCCAGAAAAGGCGGGACTAGGTTTGCTGTTTAACGAATAGAGCAGGTGCTATCCGGTCACATGGTCTACCAAACCAAATAGCCCTGGTTCCATTGTGTCCACACAAAAATGGAGGCACATTCAGAGATTTCACTACTTTGATCAGTACCTGCGAAAGATTATATTCTCGCAAAAACTTCCATTATACTGTCTCCGGGTATCGGTGAAACAGTGGTTGACGAGACGAGAATCATCCAGGCTGACTTGAATGCAAGATCTATTCAACAGGACTATATTCAATTTAGACCAGTTAATATACGATAATTCGGATCAATGAGCCAATGTGCAAATCTCCGTGAGAAGCTTGTGTTTTGAGTAAGCAATGAAAAGACGGAAACGAAGTCACAAACAAGTATACACAAGTACCTGATCCATCAGCGTAGTGCACAGGATTGGTGCCATATGCTGCTCCAAATTAGGCAAGAAGCCTTGCGACCGTACTTCCTGATTCAGATGGACAGCCAGACTGGGGACGCATGCAATAGGACGATCAATGTGGACTAGACGTTCTTCCAACCGTCCGGTGGGGTCAACCAGCACAGCTCGACCGGCCACTTTCAATTCCCGATCAAACCAAGTATACCATAAACCGCCGCCATAGGTTTCCACTCCGAGCTGCGTGTAACCTTCCTTTGGTCTGTCGGAGACCGGTTTCAAACGAAGACATGGACTATCAGTATGCGCACCGATGAGGTGAAATCCGTTGCCCGGTTTGAACTTGCCACCAATAGCAGCAGCCATGACAGTGGTGCCGTTCTTTCGCAGAAACACACAATCTAGTGGTTTTAATCGCCATGGATCTCCCTCTTTCAATTCACGGAATCCATTCTCAGACAGTAGTTCACAGGCAGTTTGCACAGCTGAATGAAAATAGAAAATGGACGCAGTGGCATAATAGCAAGGAGGAAACAGTTGTATTCCATTGATAGAGTGGTCATACGCGGTGGCTGTGCGGTCTACCGTTTTGCTCTTTTTACTACCAAAATGAACAATGAACGAATAGCAGACATGTCTACTAGGAGTATCCAAAAATCTGAAGCACGGTTATCATTATACGGGCTTCAATTGTCATTTGAATTTAAGTTTGCTAGTTCATGATAGCCACAGTCACAATATGGCCAAGTATATTTAAATCGCCACAAATCACGGTGACAGTTTCAAAGGAAAAACAATGAGTACACAAAACCAGCATTATAGATCGTTGTTAACGGATTGATGGGCAAGCTTGTAGAGGAAACACATCCAAGAACAAGTATGTTCGCTCAATTAAACTGCGTGCCGTCAGCTATGAACACTGATGAAGAACAACCACCATAACTTGAAACTAGGTCATAAATGAAACCTTTTGTAAACAAGCTTGTAAATAATTACTGGCGACTGGTATATTGGTAGTTACGAGTCAACCAAACCAGTGCACATGAAGGAACGATGGTGGATAATGAACTGCAACCCCTCACCCCTTCCTTTTCCGACAAGATCAAGAGAGCACTACGCAAATGACACCGCACCGAGCATACAAAAACATTTGGATACAATGAACAGCAGTTGAGGTGAGCACTGTGATTAATTTTTGCGCAAGTCAGTCACAGAATTTGGCCACTGAAAACAATGAACTGGTTATGTGAACGGGTCACACTACTGAGGCAGAATGAACCATGTGCATACATAAATCACACGGCTGACCTCAGGTTTGTGTTCTGACAATGCTGTAAAAGCGTCGTGGCACAACAACGTCTTTTAGTCGGGCTAATTCCTACAGTAGACCTATCACGAATATGGGATATTTCAGTTTAGATCGTGGCCACCAGATTACGCGAAATAACTAGACGTTTCAACGTGCTTCCGAAAAACATATTTGTAACAAAGATATGACAGAAAAACAAGTATCAAAATACGGTTACAAACAACCTAAATGAGCAAAGAGTAGAGTGGTTAAGCCATAGGATTTACATATCAAACCAATCGAAAACAACAGCGAAACATTCATCACCCAATCGGTATTGGAAAACGAGGACAATTCAGTTTTGTGACATAATAGAAACGTCACAATAGGTCGACGTTTCAGCGCCGTACCCGTCGACTAGAAATGCGTACATGGGGATGCGGGGATCAGGGGCCAAGTGTACATGTATTTACCATCAGTTACTTTCACATATACAGTTCATAAGATTGAGAAAAACGGGAAATTGGTCTCAGTAGTCACGTGTAAGAAGTACTGTTACAAAACAGATAGTGAAAATATGAAAGTCGACAATCCAGATGAACACAATACGAAAGATCAGTAACTATAGATACCCCTTCATGTACATAAGCTACCTACGAACATGTAGAGAATTTCTATTTAAAGAAAAAAAGTAAAATAGTTGTTAATCAGAGACGTAGGTGCACGCATTTAATAAAATTAGTGTTTAGCATGCGGTTTCGTCTATGGATAGTGTAGTATGTCTCAAACGAGCGGTAGCTAAAAGATAGGTATCAACGCCAAGAAGAGAGGAAGCTGAAAACGACTACTGGAAAGGTGTATATGCACTGTGTGGGAAGTGTCACCAGAGACCCTAACTGCACTACTGCCAGAAAGATGTGAATACACGTCAGCCGTGTAAAATAGTGCTTGCATTCATGGTTGTGTATTTTCATACATCTTATAATAAATATCTAGCCAGAAACAAGTGTTACCTAAAAACCAGTTGATCGAAGTTTACAGTATCATATCAAGTGAGATCCTGAATATCGGAGAAGTAGGATAATTCCTTATTGATGGAAATATACGTGAAGACAAGATTGGCACACGTCAGTAGACCCGTTCACTATCTTGTTCGCCACCAAACAACATGTGGAAACACTCACAACACAAGAAAGCACAATAGCTTAGAGCTTAATCACCAACATAGACTAGTCTTAAGGAGTGCTAAATCCACCCTTCTATAAGGTTCAATTTATCGCAAGGATTTGCTTGTCTTCACAGTCAATGCTTTCTCTCAATTCTTCATTCCAGACACTCAATGAACATGAGAACCAGAATAACAACAACTGGCCATGTTCGTGATGAAGAAGTCTATTGTTACGATTTGTGTCTATGATGATGATGATGATGATGTGTCTAATACATTGTAAACAAACCAGTTGTCGCGACCATCTTACCATGTTCAAACACATACAAAATACGATTGTGAAGACAAGATGCATGCAAATGAGTCAAAATTGTGATTTCCGGCGATGCTTAATTTTTTAAAATAGTTAAGCCAAGAAATCGGTAACTGAAACATAACAGCTCGGGATGTCGAATGGCGAGTGCGTGATCACGCTGTAGCAGAAATCTTGCAGTGCTTGAGAGAGCGTTTGTTTTGCCACAGGTGTACGGACTGTCACAACAGCATATCTCTTAGAGGCTCATACTGCGTAACGCAGTAACGACTGTGTCAGACTTTTATACAATGTGATAGGACATTCACTAGTGTCCGCTAAATTAAACGTCGGCGCCATATTTGCAGGTTGTTTACAAACGCATGGGTGGCACATTATCAATAGCTGATACGCACAGTTGCGGAAAAGACGCGCGGCTTTGCTGAATGAAACGGCGGTGTCTATTGTCTGGGTAGCACGGTTCAACCATTGTCGTCTCTGACTACCATCGACGGGAGCCAACCAACGACAGATGTCTCAACTCAGATCACCTTGTTGGACGTGCTAGTGCATAAGTCGGTTACGAGCTACCTGTCAATGGCCGAGACATGTGTCAACAACCGTGTTCAACAATGAGCAAACCATACAATCCAGACAGTGGACACCGCGGTGTGTGCATTAAATTGTCCATCTAAGGTGACTGGACACGTTGGTCCCAGTAGGCAACCGACCGTCGATTATGATTAAGTTGAATCAATTTGGGCAAACCATTCACCCAAATGTACAGATCGGGGAGATTCACATGATGAATCTCAAACAGAATGCATCTAGCAAAAAGCCAAACTGGTATTCAGTAGACCGTTCGACCCATATGGAGGTAATATACGGAATCTTGGAAATCGGCACCAACGGACAATAACCGGTAAAGAGAAGCGAGTAAACGTGCAGTGCGACAGTACTTTACCAATAGGTTCAAGCGCCCGCCGCAAACTTCAGTTCATTAAACGACAATGCTAAGTTGAGCTATGGTGTACGTATTGTATAAGCATGTGATATGCAGTTGTTTAAATAAACGAATCAAGGTATATCTTAAGATATTGTGAAGGAAGTCCCGGAATCCAGAACGCATCAGTTAAGATCATACATCCCGCTGTAAAGGTATACGGAGAGAGATCACGGGGAGAGAAGTAGCGAACTGGCAATGTGGAACAGAAATGTCTTACGAGACACCGGCTATCGCGCGACAATAAGGCCATCGAGCGGGAATTGTCGAACAGTTCAAGGTGAAAAATGAAATTCATTTTCACACTTGTTCAGTATCATCATTATTTTCAGATTTGAGCCGTACCTGTGGGTGTAACGGCTTGGGTTGTCATTGGACTTGACAATGGTCCACGAAGTTGCAGAGTATTAAATAAGCACAAATGCGTAACGAGGAGAAAGAAAACAAACAAACGAGTAAAAATTAAATTTCACAAAACAGGTGTCAACAAGTTTGTGGATACAGGCCCGCCACTGATTGCGATAAAATGCCACGTTAAACTGTTTCCGACCAGTAATGTGGATGGTCGCGAACTCCCCAACCAGGTAGACGGCACCTACCAACCTTTGCTCGACGGGACGGCCAAGGCTTTCATAGCCCGTGAACACACCATCGCTTGCTCGACTTGCGATGTCTTCCACCCATCAGCAGCCATACTGAGCAGTGCGCCGCGAGAGAGACGCTCCGCCGGCATACAGGGTAGACGGCCCAACCAGCAAAGACTGTGCATTTTCATTATTTCGGTTATTGGTCACGAACTTGCATATTTTCCAAATACCCATCAACGGATTGTCTCAGCATACTCCCTGATCAATACATTCACCATAACGAAGCCCTATCGGGAGCTGCCACAACCACCTTGGTAACAAGGTAAAAAGAACGACGGTTACCGCCTGATTTCAAAGAAACATCGAAAACAGGCTGGAACAACTCAAACAGTGAGGCGACCTTAAGTAAGACACAAACAGCTGAGCAGATAACCGTAGCACGCGGTGAAAAGTACACTGTTGTCATTATTTCCTAAAAGCTGATAGATGCCATACACATGTTTGGGACGGTCTAGATACACAGTTTATGAGGCCAGCTATGTTGTCAAAGTAGTAGACAGACATTTCATTCAATCATTCGAACACAGCGGTTATGAGTTCAGCTAGAAGATACTGTGGATCGAGCCACCGCTCACCCTAACAGTGAAGCGGAATAACTTAAGAGAAAAGAGTTTACTATAAAAAAAAAAAGAATGGATCAAACAGAGCTAAGCAGAACCAAAAACGCTGTGAATGCAGACATTGACTGCAGCAAGCTGCCATCTTGAACGACGTTTCAACCGAATAGTCAAGACACTTAAATTCGAGCGAAATTACACTGAGAAACACTCGCGAGCAAGCAACGCTGGGCGGATCAAAATGTGGCAATAATGACCAAGTAAGTGAACCATTGACAGACGGATAAAACGCTCTGACTGCAATTATTTTAATACAAAGGGAGGAATAAAAATTGGAATTATCAGCCTATAAGCCACAGGATGTTAGTACTGAAACGAAGTTCTTTTTTAAAATAAACTGCATAGTGCCTTGTGTGTGGTACCGGATGAGTGAAAGTCAGACGGAGTCTACAACAGCAAACGGAACTAAACTGAACAATGTTCCGGGCCAGCGGTGAGCCGATGCATAACGGGTACATATCGTCACATGATACATTAAAGCGAGCCCAGTTCAAGCAAACCACAGTTGTTGAGGCTTAAAAGACTGGCGCCAGAGTACTGCTTTCCAACAGATGAGTCGGAAACTATGGCCACCAAATAGCAATCTAACTACTAGAAAGAAATAGATCTTGGGGTCAACAGGTCACGTACTGGATAACAACTAAACACAAAAAGTTCGGCACTGAAAAGCGGTTTCATCCAAGCAAGATCACCCACTATTTCGGTGACTGCTACAGCAAGCTTGACCTGAAACAATGTTTGAATAAAAAGGATGCGCATGGTCTAACTAAGCGACCAACACAGGTTTGCAGCAAGCATACGCTCTGACCTACTAACAGACTTCACAACTGCAAATGACGATAACACAGACATCAGCCGTTGCTTAGTGTCTACTTTACGCACGTGATGTGATCCCTTGTTTCACAAGAAAACTTAATTGTAACAACATCGGTCATCCATCCTAAGGCTGTGAGTTAGAATCATGGATTGTTTCGATTGTTTTTGTTTGGGTTTTAGCAACCCGAGAGTATAGTGTCACGTGGTTGAGAATGCCTTGGAGTGTTAGAGGCTTGAAACCAAACGTTTAACCGTATGAGAGTTTGCTGAAAAACAACGTTACAAAAAAAATATTAAGTGCTAACACTCGAACCAAGTAATGTGGAACTTCATCAGGTGAAAAATTCAAATATACGCAACAAACTGAAGACCAAGTATCGATAAAATAAATTTTGAACGTACCGGATTTCCTTACAGAGGTTCACATGTGGTTAATAAGACTAAACTGTTAAGTAATATACTACCCAATATCCAGGATTCTGGGCACGGCTATTGGTAGAGCAAACCTATCAAGAGTAGGTCAGTTTTCGTTGCTGTGGGAGATATACCCAGCGAACCTTCAATTGCCAGCGTGAAAGCACCCTAACCACATTGAGCCATGTGGAAGCTTTTGTGGCCCCCTAAACGCCGTCTTCCACAGGACAGCTTGGAATCTCATTCTTGATAACGTTTACTCTGATGACAATCGACGAGGAGGAGCTTCTTGTGACGGTACCTTCATAGTCGTAAGCGAACTATTGTCGTTATTCCGATTAGTCTGACAATATCTTGATAACCTGCAACGGATGCGTCGGGATATATTGTTGTTTGAATGGAAAATTGAGAACCGTTAAGCTAAACGTCACCAGAGTGAAAACAAAAGTGAGTCCTCAACAGGTCCCACTAAACCGGATGATGATAACTCAAAGTAGAGAATGGTTTCGACGGATTAGTTAGGGTTTAAAGCGAATCTGGTAACCGTACATCACAAGACGATGTAAATAGTAAGTAGGTATAGACCGAGAAGAGACCAATATCGATCTACCCACCGGTATAAAGCACATAGTTCTTGCTAATGGACGTGGACATAATGTGTCAACTGATTGCTGTCGCAAAGTGCGTACAGGTGAGAATAACCCTATTCCACAAAAACATCCATCCCAGGGGGTCTATCGTCAAAAACACAAACGGGATGACTTGATCATACATGTGTAAAGACTAGCGCAGATCCGGACCGAAATGACACACTGTGGATGTACCGGCGTCGCGCAGTGACAACCGCATAGGCGCAACTGCTGGCGTAGACCATTTGAACCAGATATGGAAGATCTTGTACAGAAAAACATCGAATAAGCAAAGAAGATGACGAAGAACATGTACAGAGACAATGGCAGATGGTACTTTCAAGGTTGTCACTCAGTGTCTACGAACAACATTAGCCAGCTATAGTGCACTGTTTAGTTAACACGGGAGTGTGCGTGCGTAGTTCTTCACTGCGCGTGTGCAAGAGACTGTGTGTGTGTATCTTACACGTCAGTCTCCACGTCTTACAATTAGACAAAAGTGATCAATGCTGGACCAGTCCAGAATGTAGGCTGTATGAAGACTGTATATTGCACAAAGGCACCCATCTCATGGAAACCATACTCACGCGTGCGCGAGTGTGTGTATACGCAAGCTCAAAGCAATCATACAACCCCGGCTTACGTCCAAACAAGTGGTTGTGTGAGTGAGAGGGTGCCAATTCGAAGAAACCATTCATTTCATCATCATTACCAGCATTATGGTCAGAAGAAATGTGTTCATTCAAATCAACTGAAAGGTAGCCAAAGTCAAGAGTGACAAGTGAAGAAACTGTGCGTAGCATGGACAGGTCCGATCGTCGAAAACAGAAGATTTGACAGTACAACAGCGAGCGGTTAGTCTTACAGACGCCAGCAAACAAGAACAAATGGTTAGTCGAATATTAAATGCGTTCGATAGGAAAAAAACCCAAAAGTACTTGCTTATCAAGGTCAACAGTATGAAATGACCAGGACTTGTCACGCTATAAAGGTTCGCATATTTTATAGGCCACTGAGCTAAATTAGATGAAGACCTGACAAACCACCACATATCCTAATCCTTCACGTTGGGGCCAGAGTAAAAGTTACAAACGGATTTAGAAAAAAAAACGGAATAACTCCAGCTGGCCGCAACATCGTAGTGTCGGCTCTTGAGCCAAAAACAGGTATCAAACCTCAAGTTTCCCTATCTGGGTCTGAGTATTCAAAGGATATCTACTACCCAAAAGTGAAGTAGAATGGTTTGCAGAATACAACCTACACGGATTGCAGATGCATGCTGCTAAGTGTCTTGCAATCGATCAGATTTGTACTTCTATGAGTGTGTATTGGTAAAGCATCCATTCAACCGTGATGAATGAAGTAATTTGTCGTTGCTAGTTACGTCTCGAAAACCATCAGTTTCATGGCGTTTGCTGTATACTGATCATTTATAGTGTCCTTATTTTTTTGCTCGATTCTGTGCATGATCACAGTTAATTCAGCTGATTGAATAAGTTATCACGCAGAAAATGCTGACTCATAAAAATCATAAATCTGGCTATCAGTATGAGTTTGTCTTGGAAAGTATGGTGTTTTGTAATCGTTCATTCGTACAGAGTCTAGTGTGTTTAAACAAGGAGGGTACATCTTGCAAGCAATGTGGGCATCGGAGTCGCTCAGGTTGAGAGCACTACAATCCACCCGGATGAATCTTTTATCGAATGTAGAATTCTGCTAATATAAACGCTTTACAAATTTTACGGAATGGGACACCAAATGAAACATTGGCCGGAAAAGCACAAAATAAAATGCAAACTAGCTTATGAAGTAATACTAAGTTTTACTAATTTCCACAAATCATCTTTAAATCCAAAACATGAAATTTATGTACTGGTCACGTAGTCAATTGAACGAAAAACAGGTTCCGAAAAGATCCCGATCAGCATCTGTGCTCGATGTCCAATGGTAAAACGGATCTTTCTAAGTATACTCTAAAAGGTAACCGGTTGCGCACACTAACAAAATTCTTGTGGTAACACAATTTGTTGTGAGAAGAAAGACAACGAGGCAGCGCACAATCTTCCCGCTTAACAGGTAAATATGCGTGTACCTGTGTGTATGATGGATGTATGGCGTAAGTCGACCGGCTACCATTGAATGGAAGCCTCCGAATAATCTGCCAAAATATGATACCAAAGCGTCACTTATCTCAGCCAAGGACACAACAGCAGTGGAGAGAGATACTGGAAACCTGGAAAACGGAAAAGCTCCAAGTGAAAAAGGGTTACCACAGAAACATTTGAATATCGACGGCTCAGTTTTGAATGCCCTCGGCTCATTAGGGTTCACTCTATTCAACAGCATGAAACAGCCCCTCAACAGTTCAAGGATGCCCTCATCGCGGAGAGCTGCGGATCATATTTTTGGATATGGCACGAGAATCATCCTTTGATGAACTGACCGAGTTTATCTCGCGTTGTGCGAGAATTGCGCGCAGCCGGCAAGGTACGTAAAGCGGCCCTCTGAGTCATCCGGCCTTGTCGTTGGTCAAGATCGGACAAAAGACCCTGGCGTCAGTTGTGTCTTGTGCTCTCAGAAGCACGCCCTCGAGGCGTGGGATTCTTTGCTATCTATGAATGTGCTCATGAGGTGAGACAACCTGTGACGTCTTGGATGATGCTTTGTTTGCCTCAATTTGTACCACCGAGCCTCAGACTACAAGATCAAGTCGCGTTGTGGTGTGGATGGCTGCGATGGAGCGTCACCATAGTATACTGCACCTTACACGCATTGAGCCCGTGGTCGAAGAAGATAGTAGACATTAGGGTACCTGAAATATGACTAGTACAGCTGAAAGGTTCGATACATGGTTCAGTGTCTACGTATGCATTCTTAGACCCTGGTTCAGATACTACTCTAGTGAAAGAAGACCTACTCGAGCGTATCGGTGTCTCAGGCGTTCAGTCTACTCTGTCAGTTACAACTGTGAATACTGATGACCGCGCTGCATTGCATCCGCAAGGTTTTGTCTCGTGGAAATCTCTTGCGCAGGTATAACAATC
>LOND01001979.1:9113-30999 GCA_014220965.1 Paragonimus kellicotti | reverse complement strand
CGTAAGAAAGGTGATTGGACGATGGGAACTGTTGTTGAGGCGCTAGACAAGTAATATACATACACACATGTATAGATATATAATACACGCATAAATATAACACATATTCGTGTATAAATGGGACCAAAACTTCTACCTTCTAAAAACAAACATGCTGCGCATATAATGACCTAGCAACTATATTAGAAAAAGTGAACATTAGTCGTGAAAGCGTATGTTACAGCTGTGTGCTGTGACCACTCACCTAACCCTCCAGTCATACTTTCGAATATATCATTAACCCAAGCTGTATTTCTACATTACTACCTTAAAACTACTGGTCAAGTACGCCGGCTCATCGTTTCATCTTGATATCAATTTAGTCCCGAATGTGTTTTAATGACGCTTTAAAGTAGTCAACAGACTGGACATGAAAGGGATCAAAGTACGAATTGCACAATGACTGGTGGTTCTATGAACCTAATGTGATGAAATCCTGGGGGTCAAGGTAATGGCATAATAACACCCTTATTTAACTTTGCAGCTGATGACCAATCTAATCTGTAACGACTCACAGGCAGGGCGAAATGTAGTAAACAGGTGGGCGACATCTGTTCGCCAGAATGGAACTTGCTCTGTTCCTTTAAACTGGAAACTACTGTTTCCGGACTGGTAAAAGTGTGTAGCTGCATCCGATCTTCACGGTGGCAGTTCAGAATTGGTTAATAAATTTCTGTCTCAGTGGTTGCATAAGGGTTGACAAAAGTGCGCATGAAACGATCAACAGTCGCTTTTCAGCGGCTGGAACACTAGGAAGGCAAATCATTCCATGAAAGGAAAGATGCACCATGCCCCTGTGCGTTCGATATATATATATATATATATATATATATATATATATATATATATATATAGTCCAGACTCGTTCTAGTATCATCTCGTAGGTAACAGTACGGCTAGCGAGTACCTTGATCGGCATGGTAAAATCGATTGTAGGACTGGATGTACTTAAACAAAAAGCAATAGTAGCCATCACACAAAATGAGGAAACTCCTGAAGTCAATAAGTGGAACAGAATACCAGATGATATTGGGGAAAACAAGATGAGCTGCGTTTCATATGTTAGGAAAATCTAACCTACACTCTACAATCTTAACTTTGTAGTGGTCACTCACAGTCACAGGCTAAGTAAACAGAGAACAATAAACTGCTGAAGAGTTCTACACATGAAAAAAGATCATACTAGCAATTAACTAACCATGAAACGGAGATGGAGACTTGTTGATGAAGTCAACGAGACCGCGAGCGTGTGGTCCGATTTTGTTCATTTCTTGCTCGTTCGGTGAATAAGTTGATGTGGAAAGTTGGGAAAATTGCGAACCTGCTCGATTGTTTGTGTGTAAGGATGATGATGATTGTTGTCGTGGCTCTTGTTCGCGTTCTCAGTCACAAAATGGGGCACGAAAGGGTTTGTAGTAGCTGGTCCAGTAGACGATAATGAAGTTTGTATTTTCGAGTTGAAGGATCCTAGAAGATTAGCGACCAAATTTCGCTGAAAAATATGAGAGAACGCAATCCAATAGCAAAGGAACAGATAACTGAGTGAGACTTGGAAGAAAGCGAAGCAATTTTCTGCGGCTGTCAAAACAATTTACTTAACTGACTTACACTTTCCGTCCACTTCGTTTTAGTTGGTTACAAGCGCATCAGTTTTGAAAAAAAATTCATAAGCACCATTCGACGAACAGAGATAAATCACATGAAGGGAGTTTCCGGAGTTTTAAATAGTCATATCAAAACAGCGCATTTTTAATGACGGGAAAATTATGACATATTTTGTTAAAACCATTGGTAACTACCCATTCAAAATTTGGCTGGCAAGTCTTCGGACCAACTTTTGCTCGAGTAGAGTCCATGTTTGTAATCGATTCATCCATTGGTCCACTTGCAAGAGAGTGAACTGATGCCTGACCGGAAAAGTGCGGAAGCAGTTGAGCGGCCAACGCTGCTGCTAATGTTGCTGAGGGGGTGGTGAGATCAGTGGAGAGTCGAGGTTGAAGTTGTCGGTAGAACAGCTGTTGAACACCATCCAAATTAAGTTGTTGTAACAAATCAGTAGTGGGTAGGTTGGTGGCTAAGTGGTTTAAAACTGACGTAACGGAGGGCAGTGTCTGGGATTGTCCCGTGGAAAGACGTGTGGTGGTCGACCGCGCAGCGGAAGACGTGGAGGTTTGGGAAAGGTCGGAAGGAGAGGCAGACATACGCAGGTCAGTGGAGAACAGCTGTTGTGCGTCCGGGTTGATGGGAGTAGATACTGGAAAAGGCATAGTGTTTGAGTAGCCCATGAAGTTAGGCAAGGGAGGTACGGATAGAGGAACAGGCTGGAAAGAACGCAAATGATGGAGTAACAATGAGGCGACGGCTGACTGATTAATGGACGAAAAATCGGTGGATAGTATGGAGGCCAAGGACGGACAAGGCGTGGTTGGAATACTTGATGACACAGTACCTCCAACAATCGGTTGAGTGATGGAATTGGGAAAAGAAGTGTCAGAAGTCGATGTAAGATTAGATTGTATAGACATGTCTAAACTAGGATCCGGCGCGGAATAAGAAGGTCGGGTATCTCGTGATCGGGAAGACAGAGATGCCTCGTTGCGACTACAGGGGGGGTTTGTAGAAGTAACAGCTAGATTTTCTGGGAAGTTCGCCGGAAATGAGTGAACCAAAGAATGCACGTCCGCAGGCGTACTGGTTGTTGACGTTTCACTGAAACAACAAATGTTTTCAACATTGTCACAAGAAGTGGCACAGGATAATGGAAGTGCTGATATGTGTTGTACGTCGTTCGAACCAACAGAAGTGTTGTTCGAATTTTCTGCCGAATCATTCACACCCCCGACAGCGTTGGCTTGAAAATGAACTTTATTCAAACTGTTTTCCGATTGAAAGCTGGACGGTCCCACCTACAATATGAACAAGGAATGGGAATTCGTACAGCACATGGTTTGAAGGACTCGAAGCTCCTCATTGAATAAAGATTGATCAGAATTGGATAGACGGAAGATGAACGACACTGACTGCAACGAACGAATAGGTGCATCACAGTTAGGGCTATTCTCGTTAATGGATCACAAAATAGCCCCACTTTCTTCCTCAGTTGTAGGTTTCCACTCGGAAGACGAACTTTCTGAAGTGTATCAGTCTTACAACTGGAACAAGTTGGTCTTTTTTCTATCACGCTGGCGTGCAAACGGCTACGTTTTAAGACGGACTTCTTAGTTTGATAATCAATTAGCTATGGTCGACCTGAATCCGTACACCCAAACCGCAAGGCTCAAAACAAGAAGGTGTAACAAACTGTGTTAATGACAACAGCTGATCACTGCAGCCTTGAAATCAATTGGTTTCGCCAAACCTCTGTTTCATGATAGTCAAGTGGAAATAAAACCTATTGAGATTCAAATACAGGAAGTCATTAATATGTTCAGAAAAGCTAATAGTTCCTGTCTCATATAAATAACAGCCTAAAGACCAACAAACTACATTAATTGTAAGATCAATATATGAAGCTTACCAGATTTCCACGAGAATCTGATCTCGAAAACGACGTATCACAAAATCGTTCACCTGAATGCTTCAAGTCGTTAACAAGCGATTGTTCTGGACCGTTTTCCAGTAAATTAGAATGTGACAGGGAGGATGACGTGAAATCGGTCGCCTCTGTTTCCTCAACAAGTGAACGCATGTTATGCTCGATTAGGCGATTCTGTGTTTCAATGGTATGCCGCAGCTGAGCAAGTGAATTGAACGGGAGTTTGCGGTCAAAGGGATTTGTGGTGTAGTTCGTAACGGCCGGTGTGTTCGCAACGGGTTTGTTATGGGCGCTCCAAGAACGCATCGGAACTTGTGTCGGTAGACCAGCCGAATTATGCCACGGGCTTTCGATCCGACTGCTTTTGGGGAAGGAGGAAGCAGAAGAACGGATAGACGATGGACCGTTCCCTGGGTAGGCTGCAGAGCGAGGTAGTTGGAACAGACTTTCAGATACATTAGGATTCATATCACGGCCTTCGTCTTCGGCCCAAGAATCTCTGGAATTATTGTTCCCAGTTTCACTAAACCCCGTTCGACCTAACAGTTGTTCGTGTGCATTTTCATAACTATCATTGGCATTGAACATCAATGGGGGCATGTTCGAGACAACAGAGTCCGATTGTAATTTCCGACCGGATCCACAGGTCATTTTGGAGGGCAAAGCATTCGCATCTGAAGCGTCCTCCCCGTCAGGAAGCATTCTCTTCAATGAGCCAGTAGGAATTCGAGCAGCAGAAGTTGTGGCGCTTGCATCCGGCGTAGACGGACAAGATTTAAATCTCAGATTTGGCAGAGATATTTTGTTCTTGCGCACAAAATCACACAAAGATGACTTGGCCAAGTTGTACTTCTGTGCAGCTCGTCGCATTGAAATTTTTAAATTGAGCACATCTTCCACGGCGCGGGTGAGCAGTTCTCGACGTTCTCCAGGTTTATGTCTCGGGCGTCTGGTTGGTATGGGACCGCCAGTGAGGAGGGTTGAATTAGTGGATGAAACACTCGGAGATGAATGAGCTTTGCTGCCCACCGGAGACGTCGGCCGCGATTCCGTTTCGGAACATCCGATAGATCCTAGTACAGAGATGCCCGATCCTTGGGATTGTGTGGAATGAGATAAGGATGTTGTTTGGCTTGTGAGCTGAACTGAGGTTTGAGCGGGCGGGGGCAAAGAAGGCCGAAATTGTATATTTGGATTCAAAACTGAGGAAGACTCAGCAGGTTCGTGTTCCACACTTGCCAAGGGTTTAAGCAAAAATGAGAAACCCGAACCAATAACATCCGCTTTATCGTCATAAATGTTTTCAGAGGACGGCTGACTATTCCGCGCTGAATCTTTGATAAGAGACTTCATTTTCTCCATTGTGTCGTTATCACTAGAAGCAGTTGGTTCGACCATTTGTGAGGCGAACGTTACCAGAGACTTCCAAATAACTGGTATCACAAAAGCATTCTCGGAGGACGAACACTAGGATGGAAGCAAGTGGATGATCTGACACAAT
Source organism: Paragonimus kellicotti (assembly GCA_014220965.1). Taxonomy (NCBI): domain Eukaryota; kingdom Metazoa; phylum Platyhelminthes; class Trematoda; order Plagiorchiida; family Troglotrematidae; genus Paragonimus; species Paragonimus kellicotti. Next base: position 25,924 of record LOND01001979.1, on the reverse strand, counting down.
AGTTGAGATGGCACGTGGGCGAAGGGCTTCGCATATATACAGGATGACTTCAGGACAGACAGCAAAGGTGGTGCGGTGCATACGTGCGTGCGCGAGATCAGGCCATTTCGATCGGGTGGCTGACTGGTCAAAAAACCGGCGCAGCAGTTTGGGCTTCTTGAACAGCAAGACGTTGAGTAGTGTCTCTAATTGTGCATCTGTATGTGTGCGTATGTATAATACGTATGATCCAGATCACCAATAATGTTTGAACGCGGGCAACGTCACGCTCTTGCTCGCTCAGCAGACCGATGCGTGCCTGTCTATATGAGTGCAGTAAGTGCGACTGCTCACCAGGATCTGTGAGTGCGTGTGTGCGCGCGTGCCTGTGTGCACGCAGTCCTGAGCACGCACACGCGCACACACTCGTTGGTGCAACAGAGTGAAGAGCACGTCCAAACAAACTTCAACAGCGCATCCGTGGCCGCCAGTAATAATCGCGAACACAGAGATGCACGCACTCAACGCCCACTCCCTAGTCCAAACATAAAGCATGCGACAACGATTGCATGAACCGTGGAGGAACAGGTCGCGCCCCATAATGTTAGGACGAATCGTACAATGTGAGTCGCGCTCATATAGTGAGTATATCTTTGAATCACACGATTAGACAGTGAACGTACACATTCAGATGAGCAACGCCCCCATCGTGTGCGCACTCATTCAGTCCGTGCACAATCGGTGTCCGGTGTGTGCATTTGCGATCGATATACGAAGCAGTGTGAACGCAAACAGGTACTAGCCAGCACAGCAGAACCATGGCCAGAGGATTCCTCATCAACAGACAAATACAACTGTGACCTGATCGGGCCAAGTTCGTGAAAGCGCTCAGTCAGTTGAGCAAACTGACATGCATGATATACGCCTGTCCGATCGAAATGCGGTCGGGTATGTAATCGATTAGAGCGGAAAGAAAAAGGGACCATTGCGAAGAAACTACGCTACCGGAAAAGACTGATCGCAAGCGAGAGGACTATATGTAGCCACTCTGGAATTAAAGTGAGATAGGCTGACTCAAGGGTTTTCTGAACTAACTTGAAATCGACGACAGGTTAAAAAGACAGATTTAGCTTTGAAGAAAATGGGTCTCATGAAAATAACCATAGTTAAATAAGTGTTTAAAGTGGAATATAGTATTTATTCAAGTAAAATATAAAATCCACATTGCATTTCCTGTCTCACTGTCGTAGGATGAAGGAAGGTGACATTAGGAAAGGAATATCGAATGAAATTGGAAATTTAAACATGGGTCACAAAAAGAAGAACATTTCCTTAATAAAGTTAAAGAACTCAGTGTATGCAAGCAGTGTAGTCACTCGATGAGCACCTGTACATCACGTAGGAGTGTTGACCAGAAAAACAACTGAGAGTGTACAACCAAATAATAGCAACAAACCGTTTGATTTTGTATGGACAGTCAATTGCAGACACATCGACCTATGACAGACCGTCGTACAGGGGTTTTATTTACAGCGAATTACATACATACAAATATTTATATTAGAAATAATTAACATCAGTGATAACTAGTATTTTTAAAACCAAGCAAATTAATCACCTAAAACTTTTCCCGTCTGATAATTTTAGTTCAATGTGCGTTACGCGCAAAAACACACGACTGGCGACATACAATCCCGAATCAGCATGTCACGGTGACTGGAGCCAAAAGGAACCTACGCTCAGGTGTCCCCACAGGTGGTTTGTGCCGTACCACTTGTGGTTCCACTCACACACCTCCATATCCAGTGTAAACCTCGAAGGAATAAGACCAGCAGGTCTTGTGAGTGAAGGTCTTTCTGGTCCAGCCCATCGATGCTAATTAGCCAGATGTTAGGCTAGTATGAAAGTGGAGCTTTTTTCTTTGGGAAACGGAAGAAAGCAGAGACTTCAATGGTAAGACCTAAGCTGGGAAGAAAGACGTTGAAGATATAAGACAAGAAGTGGTTTAGTGCATAGTATGGCACTGCAAACAAAATGAGGATGAAAAACAAACGTTTTAAGATAGACCGAAAAACAAACAAGACGTTCATTCTACAATGCACCAGCAAAGCTAAAGAGAAAGAAGGTTTGTTACGCCCCAACTTTCTGAAAAGAAGAGCGGGTTAGTCAACAAACGACGGTAGATAGTGGATACGAACGATAAGATCGGTATCATTGACATAAACTCCTTGCGCCTAAAGTAATCGTCGTCCCTTCGCCGAGGATATACTATGAGCATGGTGACGACCAAACAATCCGAGACGGTCAGCGGATTCACGGCTGCATTCGTCAGAAGGCCGCACGGTCGCATCACCACGACCTATGACAATCGCAGTTCGTTAACTAACAGCGCGCTTAAATTCCCCGTCAAGCAGCTGCCGCTCAATGAACCATCGCAACCACGTCCGGAATTCAATTCTTCAGGTGGTCAAGTTCAAGACCACGTTCTTCGAAAGTCTAGAATCGATAATACGAGGAGGAAGACTTACTTGGATAACATCGTGCTATCGCAGCTACCGACCACCATGACTTTGCTTACCTGTTTTGGTCTGCCCATACACCAGATGCTTTAAAATCCGTTCGTCTCCCACCAAACACACGTGATTGAACATTGCCGCGCCATTATCCCCGTTAGTTTTTTTCGACGAAGTATCTCAGTGTTATCAACCATATCCGGCCACCGAATACCCCTGAAGCAACGTAGACACTGCACATGAAAAAGACTCACATAGGACACGTTCGTTTGATAGAACCGTAATACTCGGAATTAGGAACTTCGAACAGCCCAATAAGTCGTATATGGATTGAAACCTCCTCCGTAAGTAATAAGACCTCCGAATGGTCACAGTAAGCAGCGGTAATTCAGTATGCGAGAACCCGCATTTATAGATGTACATCAGTATCAAGGAAATCAGTCTGTCATTGGCTGAGTCTCAATGGCACATGCAAAGTCACAAACTGTAAGCTGATTGGTGCAACACAGAACAAGGAAACTGGCGAATAACGGGAGATTTAACACTGAAACTATAGGTCCAATTCTGATGTAGTATTTTAACGCTTGTTAGATTTTCTATTGTGTTGGGGTTTGGATAAGCGCCGAATCGAGTGGATTTTCATCACAAAAACTTCTCGACTTCATTGCCATACAAAAGCATAGACAGCATAATTGAGCGACAGACAAACAGCTTGGTTGCAGTTCCTCCAAACCGGCTTGTCAAGAAGTCCGAAAATATTACCTTTGCCATGCGACCTCGCGGTCAATCAGCAGACCTGTCGACAGGTTCTAACAAAGCATCAACAGTTTGCGCAGCTATTCACGATGTCTCAAGCGGTGCACAATGGGTATGGCACCTAGTGAAGACTGAAACAGAAATGTCCTGCCCAGGTTTCCATCTGAAACAAACATGACTTACTCGATCGATGAAACCGTGACTATTAATAACGGGTAGTCTTTACTGTGCGCTATTTACCCAGTTGACACCTTCGGAAAGCCGGGTAGGAAAAGTGAAATTAGGTAACAGGATTTAAGCACCGGAAATCCAAATATTCCGTGCGGAATTCAATGTGTACACCACTTATTTTTTGAAGAGCCCATGATCACTGCAATTAAATGTAAGATGCAGATAGTACATAACCCGATATCGCACCGGTGACCATCTGAAACAGTTAGTCCCCTAAAACATTTCGAACAAAACGGTGAGAACACAGAGCGGTAACTACACTCAAGTCGTGCTGACCCATCACTACTATATTTACAAAACAAACGTTATTCATATCAAACAACTGGTTAATCAGCCAATGAATTAGAAAAGGTCGGATTCACGAACAACTGCCATTGAAAACACAATGCCAGCTTGAGTCGACTGATTGTTGTTGCCTCAGAAAACCAAAAATACTTGGATGGGAATGACGTTGTAAGATTCTTAGTCCAAAAAATCTAGGTCGACAACGTTGCCGGTAGCGAGTACGTCTCTAGCGACTGCTGACACTAACAACTTATCTGTTTCAACGACACTGCTGGTATGACGAACTTTTGCGCACGTTGAAGTAAGTGTTTTTACCCTCAGGAGATCAAACATCTCTCGGTTCTGTAACTTCTTGTGAAGTCCTATACAAATTAGTGAACATAATGATGTGGCACCTAGGAAGTTGATCCTATTCGATAAAAGACTTTCTGGGCCTGAGCGATTGCACGGGATTCACTTGCGTTAAACGTTCGATTAATCGAATTTACTAGATTTTGTGTCGTTTGGTGAAAACCCTAATCAGCCTTAAAAGGCAGCCTTCTTTCCGCCTTACAATGATCAGTTGTTAGGGTCGCGGCTTTGATCTACTACGATTTGTATGAACCAGTTCGAGGAAGCGATAGATTGTAGAATGAATATGATCAAGTTTAGTTTCTCCACAAGACCGTCATTTTTGCAGATTCGTCTTGCCAGTGTGAATAATGTATCCCCAGTGGTGCGGGTTTGTGATGCACTGGGGTGAAACTTGAATTTCAGGTATACAGTGCACCAAGTTGGATTCCTATGAACGATCCTTTTAACAATGCCATCTGCCTGCCTACCTACGAGTATTTGTAAAAATAGCAGGCAGCTGTCTTCAAAGTTGCACATTACTTTCAGATTTAGGTGACCAGCATTTGAACGTTGCGTTAGGTTACGCATCATCCATTCAATTCCACTGATCATCAGGGTGTCATTGACGTGTCGCTTGTAGTACTGAAAGCCTGCTATTTACAGCTAAATTCTACTCAGTTCTTAATATGAGAAAGCTTTCCATACACCGCGTGGCGTACGGACGTTGTTGTATTAGCTGGAGAGTAAGAAGCATAAATAAGCAGGCTAAGCGCTGACGAGCGTGATTTAAGTGGCCACACTCTTACGATACTCGTCGAACAGACAATGTGAACGTTTGTTGCAGCTCTGTGCTGATAACGGTCTGTTTCTGGCAAGTACTAATTTTCGACGTTCTTGACATCAATGTGCCACCTGATGACCTCCATCGCCGAATCAATCGTGCACACAGATTGACCGACAACGTGGCGGTTTCCAAGACTGCAAGTCAATCTGGAGCACCTGCGTGGATCCCGATCCCGCACTGTTATCTGCCAAGTTCACATTTTTTTTATGGGAAGCTACTTCGTTATCAACCACAAATTGATGTATCCAAACTAACACGGCCATATGTGCTTACCATGAGTCTAAGTCGCCACCCACCACACGACATTGAGATCAAGTTTCTCAAACGTCACCAGGCCCAGACGAACTCTCTCTTACCTCCTTTGTGCATGGAGGTCCAGCCTTAGTTAAAGAGCTGACGGATCAGTAAAGTTGTTCAAAATGACAGGTTTGATCATCATCGCTTCTATTTTCAAAAACGGCTCACGCACTTCGTATGCAAAGTCACCGAGAGGATTAGATTGATTCCTATTGCGTCAAAGTTGTTCACAGCCACTGTACTTCGTAGACTAAGCGAAACGCGTGAACCACACATCCGTGAGGGGCATGCCGGATTTCGCCCTGTTCGTGGCTGCCTTGGTCACACCTTCACAGAAATTCCAGATACACGAACTCCTCCACTATAGAAAGCCAACAGGTATTGTCTTCTTGGACACCAGGGGGGCTTCAATTCGATTGATAGAGCTGCACTCTGGGACTGCTTTTCGAGGGACAGTGCGCTCGAGAAGTATGTGAACATCCTATAGCAACTTACTATCAGAACTCGCGCAGGGTTAGGGCTTATGGCAACGTATTGCCGACCCTTAGCAACTCAGGCCAGGTACAACAGGGTTGTCCAGCCTCCTCTTTCCTCTTCAACATTGCACTAGACGATCTCTTAGAGTGTGCTCTGACCAACTGCAAATATGACGTGGGATTAATCTCAGGCAGTCGACTTCGAAGCATAGAATATACAGACAACATCGACCTAGTCTGTGAGGGTTTATAGGGAGCTCAGACAGATTACAGGTTTCAGTTCATCCGTCTGGTATGGCCTTTGTACCTGATAAGTGCAGCGTGCTGTTGTGAGATTGACAAAACTCTGTGCCTGCCTTTGGAGGTAAGCAGTTGGAAGTAGTCAATAAGTTTATGTATCTCGAGCGCTGTATCAACGCTGATGGAATGTCTGATGAGATCACAAGTCTCACAGCTAAGACGACGCCAACTGTGAGGCCAGCACGATCTGAGTCTTTTCATGAATGGCCGAGTGTACAATACCACCGTTAGAGCAGTTCTATTATACGGCTCCGAAACCTGGTCCATTAAAGGCGGAGGATGTTCACAGTGTCCATTTTCGACCATCAGTGTCTCCGAAGCATTAGCGGCGTGTGGTGGGAACACTGTGTCAGCAATGACGAAGTTTCGCCGATGTGTCTTCGGAACCGATAGATTTTGTTTACCCGAGTATTGTGATCTTGTTGTGCAGGCTTCGTTGGTTTGATCACATCCTACGAATGCTAACTTACTGCTTGCCACATTGTGCTTTGTTTCCAAGTGGCGGGTTCGGATGGAAGCGGTAGTCTGTTGACGAGGGCATGAATTGGGTTCGGGGTATGAAGGCACTCACTGTGAAGCCTGTTATAGAAGGCGCTCCCGGATTCTTGGCTGGGGTTCGAAGGACATTAAACACCTTTATTTGAGGACGCTGTCTGATATGGCGAAGAACAGAAGTCAGTGATGCTCGTGTTGTGAGGCTCTGTGTACATCGTTATAACTTTTCCTTATTCATCTATTTACATATTTTCCTTCTTCACCTTGCACACTACTTTTTTTCTCATATTGTGGCAAGTTTGCCATCCCATGTGGTTTATCATGCGTTAAGTCTCTTAAATACATACATGTGTAAATTTAAAACTGTATTTGAAAGCTTACAAGGCAGTGGATATAATGTGCCTTAAAAACCCATCATACGTAAATGCGCTCAATAAAGCGTGGTTATATAGCAGTGATTGGTCTAATGAAGCGCACGTCAACAAAGTATTCATGTATGATAGCCGAACTTAATGAAACAATCACAAAAGGCAAAAAGGCACAACCATTGCACTCAATTTATACATTGAGAAGTTGTAAAAAGTAAACAAGGATACAAACAGGAATATTTCATGGACCACGGCATTATTTTATCCTGTGAGGGCAAAAGAAGGCATGAAAAACACACAAAAAATGCGCAAATGATCAGAACATTCAAACCAGGCCTCGGAGGCAAAATGAGAAATGAAGAACAAGGCACATTCAACCAACATCGTTCGCCGTTTTAAATAAAAGTACTTGTGGTATGAAGTTATAACATAAGGGAGAGGATAATCATAGACCTAAATATGAACAGTTGCGTTGACGAACATCAAGACAGAGAACGTATTTAATTTTGCGGCTCAATAATGCAGTTAGTATAAATTTGTACTAAGCTGTGCAACATCAGAAAATAAGTGGGCCAAGACAGCAAACTCAATGAGGGTACAAACCAGGTGTAGAGTACTACACCGAAACATTGGTATCGCAATGCAAAAAAAAAAGTTAGTATCGTCTACTCAAGCATAAACAAAGTAGTTCAGTTGTCAACTAAAAATGTTCCAGCCAAGAGGTGGCACGAATCAGCCCACGAAATCCGTTACGATTGTGTCCGGATCTTAGAACAGGATTTTTATTACTATACCAAACGGATGCATGCAGATATTCTCGCGATCAACACACACCGTGTTTGTGTCAATCTCAGTGACAGTGTAAACCTCTCGTCTGATCACATACTTGAATAAACACCATAGTGATCCAGCATGAACCCGACGACAGCGGTCACAGTAGGTAGGTTGTCTGAGTCAAGTTCATAAGTGATCTCATAAACATACGCGTGCACAAATACATCGATGACGGTGCCGGAACAGTTGATGAATAACCAACTTAGTGCACAAGAAGGCTGTACGACCGAAGTAGTTCACTGCTGAAATACTTTACTCGTGTTGTCGTGACCGCAAAAGACGGCTGGTTTGCGAAGTTGTATATTGCAGGAAATCACTTACAATTTATGTGAAAACACAGGACAACGAAGCGCGTACACTCATTTGTATGGTTGATGTGTATCCGCACACATTAGGCAACAGTACAGTGTCATTCGCCCTGGTGACACGTCCTCAAGAGTGCATACACATGGCTCCAATAGTCGTTTCTGGAGCCTCCTCTTCCTGGCCTTGAGACATGCTCTTTAGTTCTCGAATGTACGCACCGTACTACTCACAAACTAAAGTGCATATTCCACAACAGTGTGATCATTTGACTGAAAAGTTTCTCTGAGACAGGATAGCCGTGGTAACTAAAACTTCGGAGTTGAAAGATCATTTGACTAATATTTCTGTTATTGACCTTCTGAACAATCTAGGAGGCAACAGATTCTGAGGAATATGCTGTCATTCAAAAAGGGACATGGGTTTACAGCACTCGTTCCAAACAGACCAGCCATATATAATTTAGGTGAGGTGTTTTTTCCTTTCCTATACGTTTACATACGTGCATTGACAGGGTTCCTGTTCACCCGAACTGAACAAAACAGGTCGTGACCATGAGTCTCGGTAACCGTCGTCTACGGGACTCTTAATGAATATCAGTCACTCATCGGATCACCAGTTCTTACTCAGTTCTGTACAGTTTTCGTCAGTTGGCTTGATCAAACGAACTCACATTGCATAAGACATGCTAAGCAACAAAGGTCAAGGATTTCAAGTCCAGCACGAATCTGCCCACAAATAGGCAATATCCCCATTCTTTACTAATGTCGAGTTGATACACCTTTGCTGAGAGATGCTACACCAAATCTTGTTTGTATACTGCTGATAGGCTGAGCGAGGTAATTATCAGGTCACGATTAACCTAATGCGAATCCCTAAGATTAATGTCAAACGAACGAGTAGATAAAGGTAGCCGAACGATTAAAACACCAGTATTGAGGATGAACCAATAGGCCGGGAAACCAGTACCTTGGAATAACCCGTCATTCTAGCACAATATCGGAAACGTCGTTGTACTGAGAACTTTTAAGCTCAACCCAATGACGGTGTGATTATGAGACACCACTTCAGTCCTTTCAACTAACCAGATAATGGCTTATGAACGAACTAAACCACCATCATATCACACCGTTGGGATGATCACACCGCCGATGAACCGTTCATCCTAGATTAACCAGATGCAACGTGATGAAATGCCGAGTTACGTTTCAATCAACAGTTTAAACTTTGACGGTCAACATACCAAGCTTGACGGAAAAGTGTTCAGTCGCACACACAGATGAACGTTAAACACGAGTCTGAAAACTGGTGGTTGAATGGGTCAACGATACTCATCGAAGGTCAGACGGCCGACGAGCACTGGCACTATGGTGGCAGCAACACATCGTATTACGTAGTCTCGTTGAGTGGATATTCTGTCATTGCGCGTACGCAAAAGTGTAACAAATCTGAGCGAGGAACTACCGAAGTACACAAATCTGCTCGTGAGCAGTCTTCGAGCGTAGCCCTGGCAAGCTAAAATCTTAGTTATAATGAAATAAGGAAACTACACTGTAGAGCCTACTGAGCACCGGTTTTATTCTCTGAATCACATCAAACCAACGCTCATCAAATGATCGCCAGCACATGTGAACAACGTTCTTCCGGCATGACTTCCTACCTCTTGTGAACGCGAATGTACAGAGTACAGTGAAAACTTCCCTTTGGAATCTGAGTACCTGACATTAATAACTAAAGTTACGCAAATGTAATGTAAATTAAACATCCCTCTGACAGAAAACGGGTCATGCATGACCTTTTATGGAACCGATGAGTAGTCGGGGATTTGGTTAATTTCAAGTTGAACATCACCCACAATTGATCGCAGCTGTCGCATTCCCATAGACTTTCCAGTCGGCCCCTTTCGAAAAGAAGCACTAGACTCGAGTTTCGCTCTCATTAGAGCTCGTCAGTAGTGCATATCCTTGCCACTGCCGGGACTAGAACTCCGGCCATGCTTTCATGAGGCAACCGTGTCTAGTGTCTAATGCTTTTCATGAAGCAACCAGAACTCCTTAAAACGGCAATTAAGTGACTGGTACTACCTAAAATATAATCTAAACAACATTGTTCTACTTACCTTGGTCCCGAGCATAGATAAAAACAATGGTCATAATGTTGGTCGGGTTCGAAGCATTTTGCCTAGACTCAATAACATCCCAGTCTACATTCAATCACGCTGCTGCACGGTAACAAATATCGACTGGTTTAACGCACATTGGGTTTTGTGTTACGCAAACTGAACATCACTCACAATTGATCGCAGCTGTCGCATTCCCATAGACTTTCCAGTCGGCCCCTTTCGAAAAGAAGCACTAGACTCGAGTTTCGCTCTCATTAGAGCTCGTCAGTAGTGCATATCCTTGCCACTGCCGGGACTAGAACTCCGGCCACGCTTTCATGAGGCAACCGTGTTTACCACTGCGCCATTGACCTCACATTAGGCACGACCGAATTATCATATGTGAACGCTCAACCACATTTGTTCAAGTAACGCTGAAGTCGCACACTGGTCTGTTTCCTTTTCCTTATCTTTAGGTTTCAGTATCATCGTTTACTCCGCTATCACAGTCACGACAAACAACAAAGGAAGGTCACTCGAGAGATGTGGCAGTCAAACATCAGTGTGAACCACTGATGTATTGTCTATGATGATAATCAAGATGACTCGAGAGAATACTTCAATTCACATACTAGGAACGAGCCTAACGGGACCCTGATATCAGTAATGAGTGTCCGACTCTTTTGACGGTTCTGATAGAACAACATTGTATTGCCCACTGTGTCATATCTACATCAAGTAAAGTTCGTAAGGTGAGATTCAATCTTTCACGAACAGAAATACTTCCACTGAAAAAACAATCCCGCTTTACTCAGAAGGCACTTTTTGTCGAAAGAAGTACCATAGTTAGAATGAGTAGGAAAGCATTAGGAACAAAAAATTTCACTGTTTAGCTGATAACCCTCAAGAGTTGGATTAGACGCAACCTATAAATTAGGCTTCAGAATGAGGATGCTTTCCAGAATAACAAAACGAAACACACACAAGCATCAATCAAACAAGTACGTCTCTCTGAGTTCTATATTGTGGCATGATACCACACGAAAGGTGCGATAAAAAGTATACCCCGTCTAAGAAGGTAACGACTTACGCATGCGGGTAAATACCACGATGTAAGGTTGTTAATATATATATATATATATATATATATATATATATATACGAACAAAAAAAATATGCACCGAACTTGAATAGGGTGTGGCATATCCTGACAGGCCATCCAAAATAATTATCTATCAAGGCGTAACAACTTCATATCCGGTAAGATCTTCACTGTAAAAAACTTTTTTCAAAGCTACCACCGAATGTGCGGTTTATCAATAAGGTGTGTACGTTCCGTCCAGGGTAGGAGATGAACAACGACGGCATGTTGCTACGCCTGCTGGTCAATAACCGTCCACTATGGAGCGATTCGGTGAACCGATAACATAAAGGAATCTGTTTTGTCAACGTATGATATATTATCATCGTAGAAACACGGTTGATAGTCAAATACAACATGTTAGTGCATTCGTAAAGTTTCCCTGCATAGAGGGTTGGCGATATCCGTTTCCGAGTTAGACTGTCACAGTAATTTAAGCCGAAGAACGCCTGCATACAACCCTGACCACAAGTAGCTTGCGCTGTACCACACGGGGGTTCTACTCACATACACCGCACTCGGTATAAAACCAAGGGAATAAGACCAAGAGGCATGTAAATGAAGGTCACTGTGGTCCAGCCGGCTGATGCTGGTTAGCCAGGTGGAACATGAAAGGCCCGATCAGGTTTTAACTCTAAAGTACTACTCCCAAGAAAAAGGGTAATCCAGCGAAGAACCTCTTCTTGTTTGTCCTAAGTTTCCAGTTGGTATAGGAGAGAATTATGTGGGGACACAGTCGAAAGCCTTGGCAAAATCGAAGAAGATAACAAGTGAGATGAGACCAGTCTTTTGTCTCCGCCATGGTGCCCAGGAATAGAAATACACCTGTTACGCATAAACAGTCAGAAGTGCAGTTATATTGGGTAGAAGAAAATATCATCCTCTTGGAATCGTATGAAGATGGCGCGTTTTCAGTAACAATTCCTTACTTTGGAAGGAAAGTAAAGGCGAGTGGGTCGGTAGCTAGCGGGGATGTGCAGATTGCATGACGTGGAGAAAGATGTGGCCATTTATTGCTTCCATGTACTAAAGAGAATGCTAATCCGGATTGTTCCTTCCAACAGCTTACAAAACAGTCTTGCCGGACTAATAACCGTTGCTTCTTTGAGAGGTACGGAGTGAAGTAAACTGTGCCCATCGTACTAAATAAATTAATCTTGAACTAGTGGTCATAAATGTTTAGTGCAAAAACATCTGCAGTGGGGATTGATTGCCGAAAGTTTTGCAGAGGTGGTGCCACATTGTAGACTACCAAAAAATACTCTGATTATCTTGGCTACCACTTAGTCGCAACCACAGACCATCAGACTTACGGCATAATCAAACTTCATCGATAACCTCGGGTGCTGAGAGACAGCTGTAAGGGAATATTCCAGAGGCCTTATTCTCCCTCCTGCGGATTCGGTACGGTGCGCGCAGTATACGTGGACGTACAGTTCACCCTCAATAGTGTCCACTGAAAGCCAGATATCCGTAAGAGCAAAGACATAGGCATTTGCATTATAAACCAACTGCCTGAGTTCTGGAGGTTCATTGAACAACTTCAGACAGTTTGCGTACGTGAAGTTGAGAGACACTACCACGTTCCCCTATGTGAGAAATTAAACAAAAGTGTAAAAGGAGGTCTGAGAAAGAGTGCAATAACTGAGACAGACTTGCAGTGACCCCCTTTTCTCGACCGGTAGCTCTGAGATACCTCTTGGAATATGGGAGTACCTTGCCACAACTTGTGCCCGCGTTTCGCCATGGAATTCACGATATGTTACTGACGTATCGCACTTGGTGCACTTTTGATTATATTCTTCCACAAAGCTCTGAGAGGATGATTTGAAGTTTTCTGTACCCGAAAATTTACATGGTTCATTACTCAAGGGCAAGTTTTAACCAGATACGATTTGAAACCGCCCGAAGAACATGTTGGAGGGGCTGACCAGGTGTGTGCTTCTTGAGGTGCCAGAGAGAAACCAAGCTAGTCGTTCCGATCAGACTTCGGAAAGAAAATAGTCCGTAACCTGTCCCAGGAGAAGTGTTGGAGTCGGGGATGAGGGACGATGAGTTCCGCCTGGTTCCTGAGCGTTTGTGGTTGGTGAACCACGAGGTGATCGGTGGTTAATGTATTTCTGTGGATCTCAAGGCTTCCGAGATGTTCACGAAGTAGGAGATGGAAGGCACCCATCGTATGCACAAAATTAAAGGAAGATTCAAGATTCAGCCGCTACGGGAGGTAATCACATGGTTGAACTCTGTTCAATATCAACCAGCCCATAGATAAACACGAGCCGAAACACAGTGGCAACTTTAAAATACGGTTTTTCGGTAGGGTTCTTGCAGAAAGAGCCGTCACCCACTACCATACACAAATGGAGAAATGAGGACCGTGAAACAACAACGGAAGAAATTGGTGGCGCTGAGACAACAAGCATAAAGTACAAACTCGTCTCATAAAAATTCATTCGCATTCACGTCACCAGCCTCGCTAAACATATGCGGAGGTTGTAACTATGATACGAAGGCAGCCATCGAGCTGTGACCACTCGAAAATGCTCCGAAAGAAATCTTACAAACTCAGCTCCTTGTCACAAACTCCTCTTCCTACGGCGAGCATGCCTCTATTCTTCTCTTTCCACTCTGAGGCCACCAAATGATAGTATGGACCTAATCGGCATGTATACAAGCCGTCTTATCCTGGTGGATGGGCTTCCAGAACTACGATAGGAGGTATATGACACGCATTCTCACATTATGGCTCTTATGAAAACAAAGTTGGTATCGGAGAGCACAAATATAGAGATTTGTATCCAAGGTTGTTTACGATGCACATTTGAAGAGGGAAAGCACGGAATGAGTGGTTATCAATCTTAGCCTCAAATTGCAAGCTCCTCAGTTATGCAGCGGCAATATCCTCTTTTATGTGAAATGTTTCAATAAAAGGTGCATGAAGTAGCACGTTTGAACGATAACTTTCACTTCAACAAGCGTCACCGTTGTAAGAATTCCTCATCAGCTCTTTCGCTGAGTCAGTTGAAACTAAGGAGGTTGCTGAGATACTTGTTGAACAGTGCATCGTCGTTTACAACTTAGGCATACTTCGTTCACAATGCCTATCTTCACCGGCATTTAAGACTTTCTTTATCTACAAAATTCCCAGATGTTCAGATTGTTTTTTAATTTCAATCCTGTTGGTTCAATGGGTTCCAATCAAATTCATCCACGAATACTGTATTTTGCAAACCATTTCATGACATTTTGGTCAACTCTTCCCATGGGCATCGTTCCTAAGGATTGGAAAGAAGACACCATCATTCCTATTTGTAAGTCCGCTGATTGGTATCATCAGGTCAACTATCGGTCAATTAGCCAAAGGGGAATTATAAAGAGTCAGCAGCTTCGCATTCTTCGATATTCTGGGCGCTTAAACACTCCCCGCCAGTGTTGTTTGACATAGAGGGGACCTCACAGTGGTGGTTCGAATCTTCAGAGAATTGTTCCCAATAGGGGATTCTTCCCATCTCCAAGGTCATCCACTTGAGTTACATCAAAATGGCAACCGATTCTACTACCGTACCCGCTCACTTACCATACGAGTATGCCTACGTTGGAACGTCCTAAAGCATAGCGTAATAGAATCATTTAACGTTAACTCGATGGGCACATGCCGCAGCCGAATAGATATTTTGCCAACTTATAGTATGAATACAACGCACTTCGCGCACCGAAGAACAAGCGCCAGTGAGAGTGAACGTGTGCTTTTCTGCCGGAATGTCCGACTGAATTATTGACTAGTTACCGAACAGCTTCTACTACTGTTCACATCACGTTTTTCAAACCTCAGCGGTGTGCAACGCAATTCGTGACTGTCGTGGCACGGTATCTCCCACCGACCACTGACTTTCCAGCGTGACATTGACGTGATAACAATGAAGATCATGTCTTGAACTGCCCGTAGGCCCCAACACTGAACAGTGATTACTTGTGGCAAGCAGAACAACACGAATTCGCTGGTCTCTTACTAGCAAAAAAGCATTACACTTGTGCGGTTGCCCCACCTTCAAATGCTTTGACATGATTCTGTAGTTCCGTGTGGTCCGGGTCTTCAACAGCGCTGATTTCGTAAGGGTGTCTTATTTTATTTTATTTCCCAATCGTGCAACCTGCCGAAAGTCTGAGAGGGTAAGGTGAAGTGTTTGATGACCAACTTTTTAGCTGTTGAGCACCTTAAAAAAGAACACCAGTTTGACGTGAAAGAAACAGGAGAATACAACCGATTATCATAAATATAAAGGGAGTGGATAGTAAGGATAAAAGAGACCTAGTTAATGGGGATATTGTGATGTTGAACTAAGTGGAATAGGTGGTCACTAGAAAAATCGCGACAAAGATAGAGATGAGGAGGGATGAGCGAGCGACGGCAGTTTAGATTAGGGAATAATGAGCCGCATATTCGAAACATTGTTGCCAGCATAACCTCTCGCGTGTATATACTATAGTTCAGGAGAACAAACGCGACCGTCGGTACCGTTTTCCTTCACTGGAGACGACCGTGCTGTAGTAGTTTATACTGGCGGCCCCCAAAGCATACAGTGAAAGCAAGTTTTAATAAAGATCTAATAATCTGACCAGGAGTCCTCAGTATTTCGGAAGCCGTTACGAGGTCGCCTATCAGTCGTCTTTACCTCCAACAAAAACAGGTCCCAACTACTTGCTGTCGCTCATTTGTATGCTAAAAGTGTTTATTATACTTTCCGCTCTCTTAGTAGCTCTTAGTAAGCTCATATCCCTTTTCAAATGTGTGGCAAATGCCTGTGATATAGCTAAAACGTTTACTTATGTACCATTACAACGGTTTTTACCTTCATATTCTCCTTAGCTATACAGTTTATTTGCTAGCTGATTAAAGCCTATTAATCAGATCCGTACTTCTACTACAGTTTCTCAACCGTCGATTGTCTGTTCGCTGAGTCATCGCAATTTAATCAGTTTATAAAACGATGGAGCGGATCACAGCCACAACCAGATCGTTTTGATACCAACCCTCATTCATTGTGTGCAGCAGATCATTAAAATTGACTGAAAGAAACCTTCAGTAACTTCCTAGTCGCTACCGAATCGCTCCAAGTTGATAAATTACTATTCATACAAATTCTGTTGTTCCCTCAGTTTACAAACATATCGTAAACTGTGAAGATTATAGCAAAGCCAACACGGCCCTCGTACAGTTATGTATCCAAACAAAGAACGCGATATTCGCGCATCACGTCTTATCATCAGCGAGAAAAGAATCACAGTAAATTTCTCGACCAATTCCTTCAAAAGTTGGAATCTTTCTAATGATTGCGATTTAGGGCAGTCAGCGCGGAAGAGCATCGGGAAAAAGTCATTAGTGATTCATCCGCGGTTCAACTCCAAACCAGATTCGTCAGATTATTGAAAGTTAAAAATATATATTGATTGCAAGACCGCCTACAGATTAGTCAGGCAACTCAAACTCGCTTAAAAACAGTCGCTCACGCACGGTGATGATACACCTGCCTCGCATTCTTTGTCTACCAAAGATG